>JANHGB010027656.1:0-14086 GCA_026283785.1 Coracopsis vasa | reverse complement strand
CTGCTGCTGCTTCGCCGGAGCTGTGTCGCCTCCGCTGCGTCGCCTCCGCTGCGTGTCTCTCGGCGGGTCGGTGCCCCACAGCGCTAGTCGCAGCCCCGGGACTGGTGCTGCTCGATTTTCCCCGGGAGGAGGGAGCTCTGGCGCCCGGTTCTCCTTGCCGGCCTCGCTGCGGGAAGCGGTGCGTGGTTTAGGCGGGTTAGAATGTAAGCAAGCTCTGAAGTGGCTGGAGCAGCTGTGTAGAAGCTGAGAGTACTTGACCTATCACTCTCAAGTCAAACTTTCCGTAAGAATTCCCGCGGTATCTAGTGTTTCACATACGTGAAGATTTGTGCAGGTGCAGGCTTTCAGAGGTGTGCTGCATATGACAACCTGTTATAAACAGGAAAAACTGGATTTTATTTTGTAGGATTGAAGCAGCTCGATGTCCAGATGTGGTCGTGGCGCAAATAGACCCCAGAAAACTGAGGAAGAAGCAGACAGTGAATGTTTCAGTAAGTTTGAGAACTTTTACGTGTTGTTTTGGGGTTGTTTTTTTGTTTTGTTTTGTTTTTTTTTTTTTGAGAGAAAAAAACTGGGAAATATGCTAAGTTTTTACTACTTTGGGAATATTTGGCATAACTAAATAGGACTGCTGGATTTTAAAAGCATCTACAGGATTAGATTAAATGTCAGAGTTTGAAGAAACACCTGTTCCACTGCTGGGTAACAGCAGGCTTTATAACTGCTCTAAACTGATAACATCTATGCTACTTGATACACAGCAAGCTCTTCTGTTTGTCTCAGGAAATCTAATATTGAATTAAATTTCACAAATATTTAATCATAAAACCTGCATAAACTTTAGAAAGCTATCTCCATATTTATATTTAGGTTTAAATATGTATCTAGGGTAAGGGCAGTAAATACAGCTATACTTTATTAAAGTTAGATGAAATTTTAGCACTACTTCTTTCCTTTTTGGTGTAATATTTTATTGCACTACTGCCTGACTGCCCAAGTAGATTTTTCTGTTGTCATGTTGCCCCTGCCAGCTTGGTTTTCAATCTACTTTCAAGTTGTTTGAGAGGCCAAGATTGTCTTTCTCTAGTGAAAACTCTGTAATGTGAAATTTCACTATTACATTGCTCAAGAAAAGTTTCTAGTACTGACATGCAACCATGTAACTTCTGTGACCATTCTCTTCATTTGTCTTTGTAGTGATGTTCTTAAACATTTGTAGAAAGATTTAAATTTTTTTAGTAACTCTTTCATCTTAATCTTTAAAGAGGTTGTATCTACTTAACTGTCAGTTAATTCTAAAACATATTTTTGTGGTCTTCTTTCTTCCTTGACTTACTATCTTGGCAAGTAGAATGCTTCAGATTCGTAGCAACTGTCCAAAATAAGGATAGCACCCTGCTTTTTATGAACAGGGAAATTTGAGGCAGAACATTGCTAGAAAGAAGACCTTAAGTAATTCTTTGACAATGTATTTTGAATACTTAAGTTTTCTTCTTATTTGCATGCAAGAAGAGTCAGTCTCTGACATGGTCATGGAATTACCTTTCTTAAATGAAAACATAAAGAGTATTGTCTATCTGATAGTAAATGTCTACTGACTCTCTTGTTCTTAAGGATTCTTCTTATAAAGCTTTGTTTGCATTATAATTATTGCCAGTGTTTTCTTAGATTTCTGGATGTCAGCCTGCTCCTGAAGGATACTCCCCAACACTCAAATGGCAGCAGCAGCAAGTGGCCAATTTCTCAGCTGTTCGTCAGGTACAAAACAGGAGAGGAGACGGGGTGTGTGTGAGGGGACTGTGGATAGAACACCGCTGTGTGCATCTACATTGTAAACATTAGCTGAGCTAGCCCTTATTTCTACAAGGCATCACATTGCATAATATGTATTGTGCATAATCTGAGGTTTAGGTAGAACTAGCAAACTTACATCTAAAGGTATATTCATTGTACAGATACTACTTTTATACCCAAATGAATTGTCCTCTCATCTGTGCCAGAATTAACACTGTGAAGTATTAGAGTATTCTAAAAAATATTTAAGAATAAAAAGAGCATCAGAAGTCACTTGTTCAAACACTATGCATCAGCTGCTGTTACACACAGCATTTTTAGTGGTCATTTTACTGCTACAATAACAATTGAGTTAAGGGGAAAATTTCTTCTGTTACAAAAAGTTTACACTCTGTACAGGAAACTGTCAAGCAGGCCAATTTTTATTGTATGGCATCCCTGTCAGGTAGAAGAAATATCCTAGGAAAGCACACTTTTTTCTAAGAGTTCTGTAGATATCTAATAGAGATACAGACCACTGCTGGAAACAGGATATTGGCTTTATGTGTGGTTTTGGACTAAATCAGCTTTTTTCATAAGCTTTAGAGACTAAAATTCCTTCAGCTTTAACATTACTTCCAAAAACCCAGCATGAGCAGCTTAGTTTCATTTATACTAAGAGGCATGGCGACTATTTAGCCAGTTATGCCTCTACTGATTTATAGAACATAATAAAATAGACTTTTTATGCATTTTAAGAACAATGAAGAGTAGCTATGGCTAGGATAAAATAACTGCAAAGTTGAACTGTGGTTTCATTTTAATTACTCAGAGCCTGAACAAGCACCGAAATCACTGGCAGTCACAACATTTGGACAGCAATGTTACTATGGTGAGTAAAATTCATAGCAGTGCTGGGGGGGTGGTTCAGGTCATTAAATCTGTGGTTAATTTTGCTTAACAGTCTAATGCAACATCTTGATCATATTATCAAGTCTTTTCTTTGGTGTCTTCAATATAGCAGTATTTCACAGTTTTCATTTATTTTTAGCCAAAACCAGAGGATGAAGAAGGTTGGAAGAAGTTCTGCCTGGGTGAAAGAATATACTCAGAAATAGATACACAATCTGATGATGAAAGTCTAGGAATTGATTACATAAAGGTGAGTATAGAACTTGCATCTAATTTTCAGATGCTATTTTCAAGAATAACTGCCAGAAACAACCCTATTGTTTATTACCACCTTGCGCTACGTAGAAAGACTCTCTTGTGAGCCCAGAAATTCCCCTTTTTCTTCCCCTTTAAGTGGAAACCAAGAGAAGGAGAGAACAAGTCTATCCCTTTAGTCAAAAAGTTAGTTTCTTCATGTTACCAGCTAAAGCACACTACTTTGTTGCTCACTGAACTGAAGGGAAAGCTTTCTGCATAATCTAGTGTTTTGTTGAATGGTGATTGTGGCTCCTCTCCTTATATGTGCTATCCTACAAATGTGTCCTTCACTGTCGCGTTTTGAAAAAACAAAACTAACAGATACCAGGAAAAGCAAGGTTCTTTGATACCAAATTTGACTGGACCTTATCTTGAATTTGCTTGAAGACTTTTTAAAAATGGATTTCAAAGCTCAGAACAGACTTTCAATTCACTACAAATGTCTGAGCACCACATTAAAATGTTAGTATGTTCTAAATTAGAACAAAAATGTCTATGATAATGTCTGCATTTTCCAACTTGGTTTTTTTTCAGATCGGCTTTCCACCTCTGCTAAGTATTGTAAGCAGAATGAATCAAGTAAGCCTACCTCTTAGAATTGCATAGTGACATTGCATAAATGATTATTTCCCATATTCTATCTATTGCAGGTATTACCTATTTTTGTGTGCTAGAGTAGGCAACTGTTTGTTACAATTGCTATTCATTGTACACTTGCAAGAAAAACAAGTAATCACTATCTGACTTTCAGCTACAATCAGCTTTACTAGTGAACGTTCATTGTTACTAGTTTTAAAAGTATTTTGTCCTTGTAATTTCTCAAGAACATTTCATGTTTGGGGTTTTTTTGTTTGTTTTTTTGTTGTTTTTTTTTTGCTGAAGGGTCCATTAGGTGCTTAACAGTGTTTTAAGATTTCTCAGTGTTTTAAGTGCAGTCCTGACACTCGATTGTGAACTCCTACATACATTGCAAGGCTGTAACAATCGCACTTGTCTTTACTATTATGTTTTCCAATAGTCACCTTCATAGAAAATAAGCAGTCAGCATGATGCCTCTTTCCTTATCTGTAGCTACTTACCCATAACTTTCTGTTGACACAAAAAAAGTTAATTCATTCCAGGAACTGGTGCTTTAACACTTGCTTAACCCTTATATGTAACTTCAACCTGGAATAAGTACCGTATAGCATCACAGAGTAGAAATTCATAATGTGCATAATTTTTTAAAATCACATTGCTTTTTATATAATATAATCCTTTGGTTAGAAGGACAGCGGAACAAAACATTTCAGGTATTTTACTGTCTCTTTCTATTCCTCTTTTAAAGGCAACAGTAACCACTGTCTTGGAATACCTGATCAGCTGGTTTGGGGAGAAAAAATTTACTCCAGAACTGGTAATTTTGAATTTATTCTAATTACTTGCACATGAACACATTAAACAAGGGATAAGTTGTTCATAATTCTCTATGAAAATGTTTTAGGTTCTGAAGAGTATGTATCATTTTCAGTTACTGTCAAAACTTTGATTAGGGTAGTGTCTCATTTGGCTTTCAAATTTTTCAATTCTTGATGGTAACACTTAAATGCAGTTCTGTTTTGAGACCTATGCTCCAGTCCTGCTCTATATATCAAGAACTGCAGTAAACTTCAATGAAATGCTCATAATTAAAAACTTTGTTATTTGAATCTGCACAGGGTAGATGGCTTTATGCACTGTTGGCATGCCTTGAAAAACCTTTGCTACCTGAAGCTCACTCCCTTATTCGACAGCTGGCAAGACGATGCTCAGAAGTCAGAGTACTAGAGGTAAGATTTAATGCTATATTGCACAAAGGACTTGCTGGACTTAGCAAGTTATAAGATGAATGATTTTTCAGTTCTTGGTAAGTAACTTTTCATGTCTTAAGTTTGCTTTGAGGATGGAGGGAAGATTACAAGCACATAGTATAGCATGTAACAGCTTTTCTGTTTGACACGGGTAACAAATGAACTGTTGTAATATTTATTCCTCTTTCAGGAGAACAAGAATGAAGAACAAATATCAGCTCTGAACTTGATAATCTGCTTAGTTAGCAGGTAATGCAACTTACATACCTAAAACAGTAAAGGATGTCCAGAATAAAATGTGTGATTACTTGTCCCAACCTAGATTCTTTGAATGTGGAAATAAATTAAGGTACCCTGGACCTATGTCACAAATACACTTCGGTAAAAGGACTTGAGATAAATCTAAGAGTGGAGAAAGCATATTGGTATCCTGAGACAAGCCCCCTTGAACTGCAAAGCTATAATTATGGTAAAAACACTGAAAAAAGTAGTAGAAAGCAAGGGATCTGACAACTCTGAGCATAGTAATGTTGCATTAGAGGTTTCTTACCATATTCTACTTCTTACCACTAGGTACTTCGATCAGCGTGACTTGGCTGATGAGCCTTCCTAGACTGTTTTGAGAATATCAAGTATTTTGTGTTGTCGTAGTATAAACAGCATTGTCAGAGTTAACAGCAAGATGCTGCACTGTTCAGACCTGAAGTACTATACAACCCCTTCAGAGCACCCTTACGATAATGCACTTGGGACAGCTACGAATAACTTCAGCTGAGCTGTAACACAAATTGTCAATGTCTTTGGTGTCATCATCACCACAAAATGGTCAATGAAGTGTCTGACATAATCTCTCAAGGTACTGTCTCTGTAAACTACATTTTTGATAAGAAATTTCTACCATATGTGTAATCCTGTGGACACTGCTATTAAGTGAAATCTGAGGTTACATTACAAATGGATTGTTCTTTATCTAACACACACCCACTGAAATCTTTCTTTTAAAAAATTGAAGCATTTTGAAGAGTTTTCATAAATATTGTGGCTTTTCTCATTCTTCCTGATATTCAACAGCAGCCTTACCATAGAAATCTACACAACTAGGACTGAATGTGGTTTTTCAAGCTTTGGTTCCTGAGCTTAAGCATGGCTAAGCAGTTCAACTATAGCCACTAAGCTCCTTAAGCAATTTAATAAAACATGAACACTACTTTTGGAGTAATAATGCTCTTTTTAGTAAACAGTTGCAGAAACCAGTGAAATTTACACAGCTGTATTCAGTGCTTTTAATAGAAACATTTATTAAGCAATGAACAAATTTATTTTCTGTATGGTATCTTGACAAATACATGAGCTTGCCTATTTATGCATTTAACATGGAGTGCTTCATTAGGAGTATCAGCACCTGCTTGGTACATATATGACTCCCTCTGGTTCTAATTATCTACAATAATTAAAAATTCATGTTAAAAGAACTATGAATTCTGTTGACAGCATCAAATTGATAAACAGTGTTAACTGATACCTGCTTTTGGTTTATTGTAGAGTTTAAGTCCCTCCCCTTGCTATTAACAATCATTAACTACAATAGTTACCAATAAACCTTTAGTATGTCTTTGAATGATTGGTGCTTTTGCATCTGGAATAGTAGTCTTAAATGCCAAGTGAAAAATCAAACTGAATTACAGTAACTACTAGACTTTTAATTCTGGAGATGTAAGTAGAAATGATTCTAGAATGTCTACCACACTGCAGATGCCTGAAGTGATGACATTGAGATGTCCATCTATTACATAGTGCAAATTATTTCTAGTCTTTTTAGTAAATTTTCAGCATGTTGAAAGCAGCAGCTGGCAACTGAAGAATCTATGAAATGCAAGAATACTAGTTAGCTGATTCTCTACCCCTACAGTTACAAATAAGTCTGAGGAATGAAGGTTAACAACCACCACAGCCTTCCTATAAACCACTAGTATAAGAACCCAGCATTTTCAGTCAAACAGCTGATCCCCACTGAGTACCATGCTACTTTAATTGCTTTCCTCTATAAACAGTGGGCCAGCACTTTTCTAGTTTGAGTTCTGTTCTGCATGTTTCCTAGAGCTGTCAATTTATTCAGCTACAACTAATCTGAACTAGCATTTGCGATACCTGGAAAGATCTGAATTTTATCCATCTTAAGATGAAGTATAACAGACCCCTGGTTATTGCATTTATAATCTATAATTTGCCAGCTTGTAGCAGCTCCCTAGAAAAGACTTGGTCCATTACAAACTTCAGACCTTCCCTAGAGGTTATACAAGGTCTTGCCTACCATGAAACTGGACAACATACACTTCTCCCAACACAGAATGTAGTTACAACAATCAAAGGTGCTGTCTTAATACATTAGCTTTCCTAGTTAGCCTGTTACATGCTAGTCTGTACAAAGTAGAAACTGCTTCACTATCACAAGGCATTCTCACACTTTTGAATGAGCACAGTTAAGTTTCGGTTGTGATTCATTTGAATGTATAAAGCCTGAACCTACCAACAGGAAAGTCTCACAGCAGAACTCATTAAAAGTTTTAACAAGATGTTTTCATGCTTACCTACAGCAAGAGGTATACTGTTATGCAAATCTTCTAACAAGTAGTATCTAGCAAACCCCAATGTCCTCAAGAGTCTTGGTGATATCTTTATAGTTTCTTGCAGGCCTAATCATCTTCCTGCACATGCTCATAACTGAAGTAAGTTGTAGCTAGCAATTAAAAACAACTCCATTAATACTGAGTTTATGCACATGCCAGTATAGATGACCTTAGCCATAAAATTATTCTGACACAAAAACTGGTTGTTAATTAGGTAGGAGGAACTGTTTAACTATGTAGAAATAAGTTCTCTCCTGCCCCATATCATTTCTACAGAGGAACCAAGTCTCCACTGCACACCCCTAATGAAGGGGTTTGGTTTACTTGCTAATGGCTTCCTTGGACTAATACAAAAGCAATTGCTGCCTCATGGTTCAGAGTGAACAGAAGACAGCAGCAGTTGGGCATTCATATGAGGTGACACAAAACATTAGCTCTTTAATGCAGTTTAGTTTTGGTCAGGCCTTTACTCTGTTCTCAAGACATGCCTCCTGTCTTCCATATGTGCTGCTTTGGTAACTGAAATGTTTTGATGAAAACTTTTGATTAGATGGTTTTTACCATGCGGACATGAATATCTTGGTACAGAATAAATTTCATACCAAGATGCAAGGATAGTGTTAAGTTAATCTGTTGGATGTTTATTATATATTTTGGAATTGTGCTGCAAACTGCTATAATTTACAAGCTACATACAAGGCTGAACCAAGATACGGAATCCACACACAAAGGATTTTTAAGGTAGACACCCAGATTTGAATGTGCTCTACATCTTCTGTATCATCACCTGAAATTTACCTGCAAAGAAAAAGAGTCAGATCAAAGTATCAACATTAGTTTTTTAAAGCAATTTAGCATTAAATTTAACTCCAGCTGAACCGCTTTTTCTTTATTTTCTTAAGTTGATCCATTTCTCACATTGTGACAGTTTTGTCAGCTAAATTTAGAATTCATGCAAAGACTGTGGTAATTTTTTAATCCACCTTAAGCAGCTTGGGTAATTACAATGGATTTCTCATTCTTTCTTAATGACATCTGTAGAGAAAGAGCTGTTCTGGTTGTTCTTATCTTCATTTGTTCACATGGCCTTCTGGACATACATCCTTATGCATTTGATGCTTAAATATAAATACAACTTTTTACTTTTGTTTTCCACTCACTATCATGGAGGTTCACCTTCTGTCAGTAATTTCAAAATACTAAAGCATTTAGTGACAAGCTGTACCCTGAAGTTCATAATGACTCCTATGTCCCAGCAGCTTCAAACTAATCCCACCTTGAAAAATGCTTATACAGTGATGAAGTCAATAAGGAAAGTTACCAAGTAAGCTAATAATTGAATACTCCAAGAACTACTTACATGCAGGCATTGATGAAACTTCAGCTGTTACAATACTCTTTATTCCCAAATTTGATAGGCCTCCTCTGATTAGTCCACAGGTAAATGCTAAATACTAAATATAAAGTTGTATTTTTAATAAATGTGAAGGTTGAAGCTTGTTGCTAAAGATGAAACTACGTACTCAAGAACAAGACATAGCACTTGGACAACATAAAACTGTGGAGGTTCTGTTACTGTGCTCCAGAGACTTCCTCATCTCCAGCAGATGAAAGCTGTGATGCATGGTGCAGCAGAGCTCACAATACAGATTTGTCTTGTTAGAGGTGCTATCTTTGAGTCACTTGTTTCTGTTTCCATTATACCTGTCAGAACTTCATATCCTTAAACCGATTATTCCCAAGATGTGGCTAAATTAGCAACTGGTATTAAAATCAATGAAGGACAAACAGTCCAAGACAGCATTCTTGCACAGACCGCATCTTAGAATACAAAGGCCCGCAGCTATCTAGAATATATGCTGCAAAGCAGAAGAAACATCTTGCCAAATACCAAGAAAAAGAACCCAAGGACAGTAGCCTGCAACTATGGTGACTATGAAGATTAAGAGGCCATAAAATGGAACTGAATGCCCCATTTCTTACATCTGCCTGAACCAAAGTGCTGTGTAAGAGTTTCTGCAGAAGCACTCAGCATCTACACTCAAAAATTTTTTAATTGGTGGAAGATCTTTCCACATGTTCATATAATCTCAGAAGCTTGTTCTAGGTAACAAATAGCATCTTCCAATTATGTTTTAGAAATTAAGAAAAAGCTTCAGAAAGCATATGCTTTCCAAAGAGAACAAAGAGAAAGAATTTGTGTGGTGGTGGCAGACCAGCTCCTACCATCAAGTAACTCAAACATGACAACAGCAAGTTTCACAACAACTATGACTCTTTCTTGAGCCATAAATCAAATCCAATGTTTCAAAATGAGGTGCATTTCTAAAAGCTCAGGTTTTGGAAACTAAAGTTTAGCTGCCCTTTTGAAGAGTTTGCATCCATTCAATTACATAATTTAAAGTTATCATTAATAAATCAAGGTAATTCAAACTGGTAGATCTCAAAGATAAAACCGAAGGGTACCTTTGGTGCATGTTCTAAATACTGCTTTCCTGCAGACATTTGTGTCAAGAGACGAAATTTATTATCCTGAAGGACATAAATACCCTATCAAAAAAAAAAAAAAAAAAAAAAAGGTTTTTTTAGTTGCATATGCAGTAACATGGAATCAGCATTTTATGTGATTTGATTTGTAGATACGATATAAATGTTCGCAGGTTGAAAAATCTGAAAAATGCAATTTTAGATTAAGGTACATGTGATTTAAATGGTATTATTTATTTCTATGAAATATCAAAAGATACTTAATTGTGAGTTTACAACAAACCCCCTAGATAATAGTATGATTAGTTAACCCTAAAAAGCTATCTGTTTACGTTTTTGGAAGAGTCCTTCTGGTGCTCAGAAACAATAGCTCCATATTAGAAAGTCTTTGTCAATATACCAAATGCATGCTGATTTTTACATTCAAATCTTAATTTTCATTCTTATTCTCAAATTCAGTGAGAATTATCTTCTTTAATAGTGATACAGGCGACAACACCCAGCAGATGATCAAATTAAAAGTCTGGTATTTTCTATATTACAATTTTGTGCCACAATATGCATTTTAATAAATTAAGTATAAACACACAATGTAGCTTCTTCTACACCTGCCATTTTAATTTCTTTGTTATTGACTGTGCTACCTTAGAACTTCATAACCCTTCAACTTAGATTAAGGCTGCATATGCAATTGAGACCTAAGCTAAATACTGCAGCTTTCTTTGAATTCAAAACCAGATTTCTAAGGTAATAATTATCTCTTAAAGTTTTTACTTGGTAAACAGCTCACTGCAAAATAAAACCTATTTTATTTGGCACAATCCTCGTAGAAATTCTCATGTTCCAGTTTTGATATAATACGAAAATGGCCATAAGAAAGTCATTCAAAAGGAAGAAGATTGTTTTACTCTAGCAAAATTATTTTAATCTTGCTCCAAGAACTGCGGCTGTTGATGCAGGAAAGGACACAGATACAATGCAATGTCACCAACATGCAAATTTGGGAACTTTTCCACTGTTTCTTTTACAAGTTCAGTAGAGTGCAGCTGCTGAAAACTGTAAATACTCCTCAAAATGAAAACCAAAAATACTTCAAGGCAGCCATTCTGTTTAAATACATGTTAAGACAGCAATATCACTTTCTCAAACTAGTTTTCTACTAAAATTTATTGGGAAATAACAGTAAGAAGTTCCTGTTTATGTGTTAATCACTTGTAACCATTACTGTCCTGTCAGTTTGTAGCTCTGCAGCAGCGCATAGGAAATTCAAAGCATTTAATCTTTCCAAACAGGGTGGCAATAAAGACAACACAAGCCATTATTAACTTGTGTTCTGAAGCTACATGCTAACATGAACCTTAAAAACATACTTTTAAAACAAAACAAATAACGAACATTTTGGATTTCTTGTAATTCTAGACTAAGGAAAACGAAAATGTGCTAACTGAAAACTGATTCTGCAAGTTAAATCTTACTCTACAGCATTAGTACCTGATGATTAGTCCTTAGGTTATCTATTTGTTTTCTGAATACAGTTGTCCAAAAATCTTTGCAAATGAACTTCATAATATCTAGTTCATCCTTGAACCTGGCAGTGTCTTTTGTAAACCTAAGAGATAAGTGAGAAATATATCAATAACAAAGGTATGCACAATTTGACCAATTAAACGGGAAAAAATGGTACTATGCACATTATTTTTGAGACCGTTATAGAAACTAGTTTTTCAGCATGTTGTGGCATCACTTTGTATTCCTCAACTATTTTAACTTAAGAGCAAGTGTTAACACCTGCAACATGACAGCAGAGTAAATAATTATATGACTAGTAAAGACAGCTGAAGTACAGAAAGATGCAAAGCACTGCATCAGTTTTATCTTCAACTAAACGTCTAAATAGAAGATAAACAAAAAGCTCACACCTACTGCTTCAAAGGAGTCCTTCAAATGTGCAAAAAAGCACTATTGCAAAGGAACAAACATGTGAAACTTGTTCCCATTTCCCAAAAAGGGATCTCTTTCTCTAGCTTATTTCAGAATTCTCTCCCTTTATCCTCCTTAAGGGTCTTCATCTGACACTAAAGCACCACTTTGTAAAATGAAAGCATGATTTCAGAAGCTCAGAGTCTCCACACCACCTCAGAAGGAGGGTGCTGAAATTGGATGTGCATCCCCAAAGCGCCTGAGGAAACAAGGAGGCAACGTACTTGGTTACAAAGTTCCAATGACTCAGAGTGTTTTCGAGAAACATAGTAGCCAATTGTAAAATTACATTTAGGAAGGAGAAGAAAACCATGAAACATCCCAGAAATAGGAAACATACCAAAGTAGGTCTACAAAAACTGCAACTAAAAGGGATTGTAAGCATTGAAAATAACCATACACCTTGACTCCGTTTTCATGACAGAAAGTACTGCAAAAACACATACTCCAAAACTTCCCTGTGGTATTCAAACACAGGTCCCGGCAAGAATGAGATGCCAAAAGACGGGATGGCAGGTCTAGTAAGAGGAGCACACCCGCATCATAGCCCTCTGCCCACTCACGGGAGCCGGCAGCTTTCCGCCGAGCGGGCGAACCCTGCCCGGACCCAGCAGGCCGGGAAGAAAGGGGCACTGGATCCCGCAGCGTAACCCCCCGAGGACAGCAGCGCCCGCTGGCGGGGGAGCAGGAAGAGGGGCACTGCAAGGGGCTGGCCGCGGCGAGGACTCACCTCTCGATCAGCCCCTGCCCGACACGGAAGCCCATGCTCTCTAGCTTAGTGGTGCAGCGGCCGTTCTCCTGCAAGAGACAAGGCGCCGCCGTAGCGTTAGCCCCGGCCGCTACCGGGCGGCTCCCCAGGCGGCCCCGGCCCCACTCACCCCTTCACCCTGCTCGGCAGCGCGGTACAGCCCCGCCACCATCTCGTTGTGCAGCAGCAGGAAGAGCGCCTCGTCCGCCATCTCCGCTCCGCAGCGGAGCCCCCCGCCCGGCGCCGCCGCAACGGCCAGCTGCCGCCAGACCCGGTACTGCCGTCGTCGCCGCACCGCCCCTTCCGGCTGCACAGTGCGGCCGGCTGAGGAGGGGCAGCACCGCGGCAACGGCCGGGATGGCTGTCCTGGACGGGGAACCGCTTAGCGTTCCCACCCGCCGCCAGCCGAAGCCTCTCCTGAGGCAGAAAACGGGCGTTTACGTATCGCTTTCCCGAGCCCGCTGCCTGGGGCGGTGGCGCGAACCGGGACTCCACAAGAGAGCGCTCTGACGGGGACTTAACCAGGGCGGGGGGAAAAACTCGTCTCTTCCCTGGGGAGTTGCCGCTTCCCGCCTCGCTCCTGAAACCGGAGCGGATAAACTGGGGTGGGTGTTTACTGCCTTCAGAACGTCACTCGCTCATTCGCCTTTCACTTCCCGCCGCTGCGCGCGGGGGCTCACCCCAGCCCCTCCACAGGAACGGCACCGGCCGCCTGCAGGGGAGAAACGCAGCCAGACACCGGGGATAACGCCCGGAGACGGGGTCCTATAGCCGCTGAGCGGAGAGCCGGCTAGCGAGGACCACACCGCGCAGCCACGGGACACGCGATGGAAGGCAGCGCGCACGCCGCTGCTCCTGGGCCCGCACGACACCGGACAGCCCGCCAGCCTTGCGTAATGCCGCCGCCTATTGGCTCCCCTGGCACGGCGGCGACTGTAGCGGGCCGGTGATTGGTCCCCATCTAAGCCGCCCGCGTGCTAGCTTGTCGGCCCCATAGGGGGTGGAAAAGTAGGATGTGTCCCAAGTGGGTGAGGATAAACGTCCTCGAAGTGGCTTTCTGATTGGGCTGCAGGCAAATGACGACTATAAATGCTCGTTAGCTCTGAGCTACGTCACTCCGGCAGCACCTGTGGTGATTTGTAGAGCTGGCAGGCAAAGGTTTCCGCTAACTGGTGGGCTGGGGTGCCAGTCTGCTTCTGGACCCTGTGATTGGTTAACGCTATCTGGGAGCCTCTTCCGCGGGGCGTGCCCTTTCCTCTGGTGCCCGATTATTGGCGGTCGGAGGAGGGCTGCTGAGCGGCTATTGGCTGCAGTGTCGTAGCCCGCGGCTGCTGGAGTGGTGGGCCGCCAGGCGGGCAGCGCGTGGGCGGAGCTTCTCCTCTTGCTACCCAGCGGTGCCTTGCGTTCGGACCAGTGTAGGCCGCGCGGCAGGC
>JANHGB010027654.1:0-15873 GCA_026283785.1 Coracopsis vasa | reverse complement strand
GAAATGGACGATGCTGCGTTCATAGGCATCCTTGTCTCCAATTACGTAGGCACGGTGAACCGTCATCCCATCCATCATCAGCAAGTCGCCAGGCTGAAGATAATAGATTTTATTACCGACCAGGAACCGACAATTTCCGCCATGGAACAAGAATATTTCATATTGCGGATGTGTATGGAAGTCAAGGGCATATGCTTGTCCTTTGACGTGGTATCCGATCAACAATTTTTCAACGATACGTGTCACCTCCCTCTCTTTGACACTTCAAAGTATAAAATAACAGCGTTTACAATTCAATGTCCTGGAATGCTTACATTATTTAAATAATTGAAGTTAAA
Source organism: Coracopsis vasa (assembly GCA_026283785.1). Classification (NCBI taxonomy): domain Eukaryota; kingdom Metazoa; phylum Chordata; class Aves; order Psittaciformes; family Psittacidae; genus Coracopsis; species Coracopsis vasa. Next base: position 15,535 of record JANHGB010027654.1, on the reverse strand, counting down.
AAATGAAGACAAAAATACAAAAGAATTGGGCTACTTAAATTACTTTCAAACTAAGTCCCTCAGCTTTGAGGTACTATCATGTGTAGCCTATTTGATTTGAAACAGCAAAGGTCTGCTGACATTCAAGATATACTGCAGAGTTAGTCTATTGATTACTGTACTTGGTAAGGACATGTCTGCTTAGAGTCATTTATTGTCTATTGTACAGCAGTGGTACTATCTTCTTCGATATTTATCACTCCCTTTTTGACTTCCATTGCAATATGTCTCAGGGTGCTTAGGGCTACTTATGTGTGCCATTGTATGTGTGCTAATTTAATGAAAACAAAATAAATATAAAAAAGTTAATTTTCAGCTTCAATGTCGTGATTTTCGTCAAAGTAAAATTTCATCTCTAAAATGAATAAGTGCATAATTGGACTGTGAGGTGCAGCTGTTTAGGGAAGTTTGTAAGTTTATTTCTTTCTGACATTACTTTCCAACACACAGATCCAGAATGCAGCACTAGAGAAGCTTCATGTAATATATTGTTCAATAGGTAATACTGAGAAAGGTCTTTTATGTTTTAACACATATTTTATAAGAATTTCTTTCCTTACCTAATCCAGCTCAGCACATAGCCACACATTTAACTGTAAATGTAAAGGTCCCTTTAAATCCATTGAAAACACTGAGATATTTATTATTGCAGATTGTTTCAATCTATGTTCATATTTTCATCTACATCTCACAGGGGTTGTGTGAAGAAAATTTTACTGGTCCAGGAAATGTTGAGAAAATACTTTTACTCAGACAAAACCACCAAGATCTCTTTGCTTCTTCCTCTTCCAGAAATAAATCCTGACAGACTATTAGCTATTTACTTCCAAATTAACTATAGCTATATAAAGGTATCTACCCATTTATTTTTTAGGTGGTCTTTACCATTCTACTAATAGTCCGTTTGATCTAAATTTTAGAACTTTAGATTTATTATTCATACTTACTCTCAGCTTCCATAATGGATGGCACTTCTGTATAGCTTCTACTTAAGAAGTTTACTGTAAAGGACAACTGATATAGTAAATGTATTTTTCCTTATTTTATCTAGTAGTACATGACTAGAAAGAAAATATTTCATAGATAAATAAATACCTTGTAATAAAAATAGCATTCCTGGGTGATCCTTTGTTTGAATTTCACATTTCTATGTCAAATTAGCACCATTATATTTATAGTTTTCCAGCATATATTTCAGGGTATCATAAAGATCATATTGTCTCAGATGACAAAAACTAATCAGGGACCTGAAGTTCCATCTTATTCTATGCCTGAACAGAGCATAAAGAAATACCTTGAAGTGAAGAAAATTACACAGAAGAACTTTGAAAAATTTCCTGTACCACCAAAAATACTCAGAAAAGATGCAGTTCCATGCTGTGCATCAGGAACATGTACATCTGATTTAAATTCTACCCAAAAAAAAAAGATTTTTCCTGAGACATTCTGGTAAAATCTACATGAACTTATTTCAAATTCCTGAAACAGAAATCTATAGAACAAACCTGAATAATAACCTTGGTCACTTTTATTCTGATGTTATGTAAAAAAATATTATGGTCAATTTACTTATCTTGGTTTTAATATTCCAAATGCCAGGGTTATTAAGAATGGAGCACAGCTAGGGCACAGTTTACTTCCTCCTGATGTAGACTTCTACAACTAAAAGAGATTATTCTTACCCTTGAATTTTTGAAATACATGCCAAGACCAAAAAAGTCTAAATTGTGCACCTCAACACATCAGCAGAAGAGAAGCACACTGTAGGAACTAGAAAAGAAACAACTTGGAAACATCAGTCTGAGAAAAATCAGTTTCAGAAAAGTATGAAGGAAGTTAAAAGCCAAATCCCTGTGAAAAATCTGTCATTCACAGGCTGAAAGCCAGTATCTTCTTTTCTTCTTTTTTTTCTTTTCATTCTTCTTTTTTTTTTTTTTTTTTAAGACTTTAAAATAACAGACTTGTAACCTTAACAAAAGGAGAAGTAAGAGGAGTTTGACTTATCAAGTTGACAGGGGTGGACTGAGATGGATTACTGAAGCTGTAATCAGTGCAGTTTACCCACAGCTAAGCCTCAGGAGCTCCTGAGAAGAAAGAAAAAGATAAGAAAAAATGGTATGAATTCATCAGAAGTTCTTATCAGAAGGAGGACATGTCTGAAAGTTACCCACAAGTTTTAAGGGCAGAACAGGAGACATCTGAGAACTTCATAATCACTTTATTAAACTTGATTTGTAACAGAAAATATTCAGTCTGTAAGAAACTAGAGGTGTATTCAGGACTCAGAGCATGAACGAAAATGTTGGTCCTCTATTTTGTTTAGGAGAATTTGCAGAATAGCATTACTGGACAGTGATGAAATTTTATTTCAAAGTCAAGTTTGAATTTACTGGACTAGTGAAAGCAAATATCTTTCACAGGCAATTCGGAGTCTCAGTGCTCAGTCCCTATTCTCTTATATCTTGTGTACAATGAACATGAAAGTATAAAAATGATGTTGGTGTAGATACTGCCACTATAAACATTATATTTGCCATTGTTTGAGTAACATTGAAGATCTTTTTTATGTTATTAGATATTAATATCACCAGTGGAAAAATTAAGCAATTTTCTGGAAGTATTTGAACACAGCTGTCACACACTCCAGTTACATAGAGGGGACTGGAAATGTCTCCTGATGTGTATTACAGAATCACAGACTCACAGAATAGTTGAGGTGGGAATGGACCTCTTGAAATTATGCAGCCTAACTACCCTGCTTAGTCAAAAGCCTGGGACCTTGTCCTATCAAGTTTTGAAAATCTTCAGGGATGGAGACTCCACAACCTTTCTGGTTGCCAATGACCATCCTCACAATAAAGTGTTTTCTTGTGTTTCATTAGAATTTCCTGCTTCTTAATTTGTTCCTGTTGACTCCTATCAAGTCAATGGACACTGCTGAGAAGAGTCTGTGTCCTTCATCTTCATCTTTCCATCAAGTGGATTAATACACACTAAGATCCCACTGAGCCTTCTCTTCTCCAGGATGAGCAGTTCCAGCTCTCTTCACCTCTCCTCATCTATAAGGTTATCCAGTTGGAAGATACAGGTCATAAAATTACTATTACAAATACTTTCTGAATCTAGACCAAGCTGGGTGGAATAACTACTTAAAGAATCCCTTTGGATTTAATCATTCAAATCGTTTACTTGTCTTAGAACTTTGCGGATATGTAGTGGAAAAAGGTAACTTCAAAGTTTGTCAGCAGCCACTGGACAAAACTTTGAATGCCTTAAATTTTGGATTTAACTTGTATAAGTAAGTTAACTTCTATACTTCTTTGTAATCATAACCCAGAAATAATTTATGTTGCTTGAAAAATATATTCAGTATCTTTATCTGCTAAATATACACAGACCTTCAGTACCATACTGTATAACTAATCCATCTAAAATAATTATATATAATTTACCACAATATTTCACACCTCTAAAATATGATTATTTTTTAAGTCATCAACAATAATTTTACAAAAAGAAAAAAAAAATACCTGAAATAAAAATTGCATCAGTAGATATAGGATAATATATACAAATACCAGTCCATTTCAGCATGAAACTTCTTGATAACACTATGCACAATTTATTATTCATTTTACAAATGTGGATAATGAAGGTGTAAGTGGCAGAGCATGTGTCAAAATTATGTAAATGAATTGATGTTTAATCTACCTATGCCTAAGAAAAACAATCACCTCCTGCTTTTATTTAAGCATTGCTAGCTGATGAAATCTCAGCACTCTAACAAGGCTTTATAATTTGATAAAAATTACAGGTGACTGCATCTGCATTTTCTACAAACTGCTGCTCTGCTTCTTGCTAAGTGCACTGCTGACATGTTTGATATTGAACTTGAACTTAAAAATTACTATCTCAGTAGATGTTTATTAGATTTAGCTGGCTGAAGTAAACCTAGACACAGTGCCCACAGTACAATGAAAAACCAGATCTTATTTATGTGTGCCGGGAAATGTTGCACATTTCTTCCAGGAAAAAAGAGAAAATCAGAAATAACAAGAACAAAAACACCCACAAAGCAAGGTATTATCTATGCTATTAGAGGATCAGAGAAAATTGACCTGTGTTAGACTAATGTAATGTCATCTTTGAAAATATTATGATACTCTGTAATGCAATTTATTTTTATGTAATCATTTTAATACATATTATTGGGAAAAGCTTGACAGAAAGAAGCATTTATAAATTCAATACATGTCATGAGCTGAAGCAGAAGAATCTCTGTATGGAGAGCTAATTTTTCATGTGAAAGTATTACATGCATTTTAGTAGGTACTCAATGCATATAGTTCATTTTAAATTATTTTAAAGAAAACCTGTAAATTTAGAAGTAGTGATAATTTATGAAGAAACAAACTCCCAGAAATATCCAAACTCTAATCATATATGCACCTAAATATCTCTCTTGTAGTGAGGTGCCTAGAACTGAACACAGGATTCGAGGTGCGGCCTCACCAGTGCTGAGTACCGGGGGCAATCACTTTCCTGGCCCTGCTGACTATGCTATCTCTGATATAGGCCAGGATGCTGCTGTCTTTCTTGGCTGCCTGGGCAAAAGCTGGTTCATGTTTGCTACCTCCAAGTCCTTTTCCACAGAGTGGCTTTTCAGCCACTCTTCCCCAATCTTATAGCATTGCATGGGGTTGCTGTGGCCCAAATGCCAGAACAGGCACTTTCCCTGTTGAACCTCATAAAATTGTCCATAGCCCATCAATCCATCCTGTCCAGATCCCACTGCAGAGCCTTTCTATCCTTCAGCAGATCAACACTCTTGCCCAACTTGGTGTTTTCTGCAAACTTACTGAATGCACTCGATCTCCTCATCCAGGTCATCAATAAAGATAAAAATAAGACAGGCCACAGTATCCAGCCCTGGGGGAACAACTAGTGACCGTTTGCCAGCTAGATGTGACACCATTAATGGCTCCTTTTTAGGCTCAGCCATCCAGCTAGTTTTTTACCCAGCAAAGAATACACCTATCCAGGCCACGAGCAGCCAGCTTCTCAAGGAGAATGCTGTGGGAGACAGTGTCAAATGCTTTACTAAAGCCCAAATAGACAATGTTTACAGACTTTCCTTCATTAACCACATAGGTGACCTTGTGATAGAAGGAGATCTGGTTCGTCAAGCAGGACCCGAATCATGTAACTATCTGCTTGTGTGCTAACACTTCTGTTCAGTCAGACACATAATTATGTACCTCTACCTGCTAAAATCAACTGGAGAATTACACATTGTAGTGACCTGTGCTCGCTAGCATTGAATGTTTCATGTCTGTGAGATTTTTTCTGCTGGGTGATTTTTGTCATCCCATCATTTCCTTTTGTTCTATGGTTATTTGCTGTCACTGATCAACAACATCGAGGTATTATGAGTAGAGCACATCTCTAAGTATTCAGTGTTGAATTTCAAGTGAAGTTTGACATTGTTATATATCATTTAGTGCCAACTGTTTTATGAATAACGGAGGATTTGTCTGGACAGAGGAGAAGAAATGATAAATACCGAAAAAAAAAAGTGAAGAAGGAATTATGGTGAAAATACAGCCCTTAAAGTAGGATCCATTCAAAAAGCAGTGACAACAACCTTTTCATTTCCTTATCCAATATTCCTACACTTGGAATACTTATGGAGGAAGGAGTTTGTCTTCAAATTTCTCATTTCACTTAGTATTTAAAATCCACGTTTCATAACCTAACAGGTTAAACGCCATGTTTTGAGGAATGGTTCAGAGTTGTTAATATGAAGTGGAGTAAAAAAACAATGCTCAGCAAGCACTGAAAAGCATGTCAAAAAACATATCTGTAGTATTTCAGATATGTCTTCACACCTCTCCTATCTCGTCTAAGCTGTACCTCATGCAGCTTACTGACTTCTAGGATTTCTTCTTTGAGATACTTGATTTTGCTGCAACACCATTGTGGAAGCTTAACACAGGGTACTACTTTGTGTGCCGGACACCAGCCTGGTTATTTTCCTGTTATTAATTCTGAAGGGATTAGTTTCCTTTCTAAATTTATATCTCAATTCCAAATGGAAAAATAATTTAGATCAGATTTTTGTTCTTTTATGTATTGAAACTTTAAGTTACTGCTGATTGCAAATCTTCAAAACAAAAGTCCTTAACAGTACAGGTATTGGTCAGTATTGGAAATAATAACCTTAATGTTTTTTAAAAAATATTACCTGTATTTTCACTATTTTTAATGGAAGAAATATAGTTTTGCACTTTTGGAAAATATCATTTTTGTTGTCCTCATTTCCAACTTCATTACACTATCTGGTGTCCTCTAGGAGGGTTTATTTGTATTTCCTAAACAATCACTAAGGGCTTTAGGGCATATGAGCATTTGACAGACCTCTTTCTGAGGTTGAGTGGTTGGGTTTGGCTTTTTTTGCCTTTATCTGTTTTTAACTCAACTTAGTCAAAATTTTATGATCATTCATGACAGAGAAATGAGCACATTTCACAGTTTTCTCTTGCTCATTATTGTTTATTTCTATTTTTTCATATGAAATACATCTAACCCACTATCTGTACTTTTCAGTAAGCTGCCCTAATTAGATTTAAAGCACATATTTCAATATGTTATCAACAACAAAGCTTCTCTTCCATCACTGTCAATTAGACCAAAAGAATTCCAAAGTAAATCAACAATATGGTAATTTTGCAAAGCTCTGAATATTTCAGTTTCTTGGGAACTTCCCAAGAAAGATAGAAGTGCTGTCTATTTCATGCTAAAAAATCAAGCCCCTGAAGTTCTGGGATTTTTTCACAGATTTCAGAGAGATCTGACTAGGCTCCAGGCAATCACTATTTACTGTGAATACTAGTTAGTAAGGGATAAAGTTTAAGTGAAGGCAGCTTAGAGCCTTGTTGCTATGTATGTGACATTAGCTGGAAGAAATGTGTTGGGTGTTTTTCTAAGAGTTTTATGTAAAAACAATTAGGTGATTAAATAATTTCATATTGCTGATTATAATCAAGACAAAAGCTTGAAAAACAGAAGGTTCAAAAGAAGTAAAAGAGAATCAGAGAAAGCAAGTTAAAACAGCAATATGTATCTAGCTTCTGGATGTAGAAGACAGACCCACATTATTTATTTACATATATTAGGTAAATATTTTGCTGACTGCTTTAGATAACCTGAAGCTTTCCCTCTCTTACCAAAGTTTTAAGAATTCTTGTGAGTTTAAAATAAATGCATTTATATTTCTTTAGAAATGTAAGCCTTTCCAATGTATCTTATCAAAAGTTTCTGTTTTATCACCCTCTATAACTGAACTTTAATCAGCAGAGTACCCACGGTATTTAAAAAAAAATAAATTCATTTTTATGTGTATTGGTTAATATTTTATGTGCCACACTTTATTAGAAACGTGTTGGAGCAGAGTTATATCTAAGTGATATCTCAAAAGAAAATGCAAATTTTATGCTGATTTGTGTTTTTTTTCATTTTACTCTGTTGGAAGTCCTGGAAAGACACTAAGAATTAGAGTATTTTTAAACATCAGTTTCCTCTTAATTTGAAATAATGAATTTTCTCTTCAAAATTAAAGTTTCTGATCTACTGAATGGACAGCCACCTTTTTAATTATTTTTTTTTTTTTAAGCACAAAAAAGTCTAGACAGTTTCATAAATCTCCAAACTCTTGAGATCATCTGGTCCTGATGGACACATCTGGTGAGTTTCTGTGAACAATGATTTTATCCAGCCCTTCTGGTATACCTTGAAGTGTCTTCAACTGACAGTCAAATTAATATTTCTTTTGTCAAAAAAACCATTGTTTCTCATGATAATAATAGCATTAATAATGATAATGTTGTATATTTTGGTTTTGAATGCAGATTTTCACAAGACAAATATGCTATCATAAGCACAGCCTCATAAGATCTAGAGAGGGCATAACTTTTAAGGGATTTTGATTTGGACCCAGAGATTCAAAAGTAAGTTGCATCAAGAATTTGTACTAAAGGGGTCTGTCTGTCCTTCTCAGTGTACATGGGCATTACTTAATCACAGTCAGGAGTCCAGGGTGGCTTGCTGTGACACAGGCTAAATCACCCTGTTTTCTGCTGTTGGTCTCAGAAGCAGAACCCTTGCCACAGAGCCTGATGAAATGCTTAGAGTGCTCTAATTTGAACAACAGGGTGCTTCTGAGGCAGGTTTCATTGTGCCTGGCAATCCCTGCCTTGTTTTTGATGCAGGCTTTAATATGAACACTGAATCTTTAACAATGTTATATAGTTCTCAAATAACAACCAAAAAAACCACTGCCACCTTTTATAGTGTGCTAAAATTGTATATTTGGAATGAAAGCATAGGTATGGATTTATTTCTGTGTGACTTGTTTTTAAAATGTGGTATCTCAGATTATTTTATGTATATATTGAAGTACATTGCAAGAAAAAAACAAAATAAAGCATACTAAAACAAACCCTTACAAAAACATATATTAAAAACAAACAAATGAAAAAAAACCAAACAAAACCAAACATTAGGAGCTAGAAATTATTTTCATGTCTGCTGCTTGCATATTTTATCACAAATGTTGGTGAACACTGTATTCCAGGTAATTTAGGTAATGAGGGAAGCAAATGGCTTGATCAGTACCATATTAAAAATCATTCTACCATACCTTCTAGGAAAAATAATACTTTAAATTTCATTAGTTGTTAATAATGAGAAATAAAAATATGCAGAAGAAACATAATTGGTCTATAACACTTCATATAATTTACTTCATGATGAAAAAGTCAAATGTTGTCATTTTCCAAGATTAATCCGCAGGACGAATCTTAATAAAGCAAAAGCTTCATGTATTGAAAACAATATGTTAGCTTTTTCTAGTTTGAAAAAACAGTTAATTCTTTGCTGAAAACCATATATTTTTCCCCTGAATCTAGCAGAAATACAAAAAAGCTTGTGATCATTCTTCTGTGATGCACACTTGAAAGGAGAATAATCCACCGTTTGCCTGATTATCGCCAGGACATCAATGAAACTGAATTAGGAGTATCTGAAGAAAGAAAAATTATACTGCAATCAAATGCTTTGAACTTTGACAACATATCATCATTTGCAACCAGTACCACTAAGATTAATTTTGGAGGATATCACTCTGACTACAGAATTAATGGGAAATGAAAATTAATATTTGCTTGAAGTTAACTGCTTGCCTCATATATTGCATAATGCAATACACTACAGACAAGTTCTTATTTGGCCTTAAAAGCTGCGTAGCAAAAGTTTTCAATTATTTTATCCTCATCCACAAATGTAAGTTCAGAACTATGAGAAATATTTCACTTTATCAGTGTTCAACATGCTGAAATATTGAGGCACATCTCCGTAGTGATAAGCATCCTACAGATTTGAAAGTATTCTGTTTTCTATATGGAGTTGCTTTGGTACACTCGGAAATTGTCATTTTGAAGGTCTTTAAGTATGGTGGAAATCTCTGCACTGCCAAGTTCATCTGATAAAAATAAGAAATCCTTTGAATAACCAGTGAAATGCACCAATTTTATTTATTTCAGTCATTATAGACAGATACTGCTGGCTCTGAAGAAAATAAATACACATAGTTGTTTCACTTTTTCAGGAATTGTCTTGTTTCTTGAATGTTTTCTCCCACACATGAGTTCATTCTAAAGCTTTAGACAACCCCAAGTAAAATGTTAAAATTAATGACAACCACAACAACTGTGGTAAATTGGAGATTTACTAGGGAGATTAAAAGGACTTTTTGCCTTCCCAATATCCAACACAGCAGGCACTCCAAAGCAAGTAGTATATCCATGATCATTTAATTTTCCTCTAGCTCTCCATTTTGGGCTTAGTTCTGATTTGAGTAAGGTCCTAAACTGGTACAAATGTTGACTTGTATCTAATAATTTTAAATTGAACCTTATGCAGAGAAAGTTTTTTTTTCTTTTGACATAGAGAAAGCTGCCTTTACCATCCTTTTTATCAAACAATTGGTGGATTTCTCTAACATTGAATGTTAGATGAAAAAGACATTAAATATGTGTGTGTTATTAATAAAATGTTTGTCTTCAAAAAAAGCAGCTCAGAAGTCATTAAAATGGTTCTACATTTATTTTTCAGGTGGTACAAGTGATATTAACCAGACTAGAGAATGACATCTGGTTAATCCTAATTAAAGCTGAGCAAAAGTTTTCTTTGCAAAGTTTTCTGATTAATTCAGAGCAAGGTTGAACTAAACTCTTCTAAGGTCCACTGCATGGACAAAAATGGGTATGGTGTCACGCAGTTTTTGGACCAATTTGAAAAGTTTTAATTGTGTCTGTACAATGGACTGAGCTGAACTGGGAAAGTGTGGCAGGACAAAGTAATGTTTCCCGGGGAATATACGTAACAGAAGATGATATCATTAACCTCTGCTTTATAGGATATTAAAACTCCTGTCCTACTCCCTGTTCTCCACTAATCATAAGCGTATATTAAACCAGCCCTACAGAAGTTTTAAACCTTCTGCATGACAAAGAGAATTCAAAAAGACTTCAGATACAGAAAAAGGATAGATTGAATTTGTAATTCTGGCTTGTGGTGTTCCTGAGATGGAAGCCACTTCGTGGCTTAAATGTAAAGTATGGTTTATGACTTGTTTCCTCATACAGAGCATGACAGAAAGGATGAAATGTATAGTATAACTCAACCCAATGACAGTGACATGCCTTCTATATTTACCCTCTTCCTGTCCATAGGAGTGTATAGGCAGAAGTTGGTGGAACCACTTACTGGTAGATTTATCTGCCATGTTGTTGCTTCCTGTTAACTATTCTTTAGATGCCATCAACCTACCATGATTATGCATTATACAACTGCATTATGCAGGTGGGGCTCACAGACCACCACTGCAATATTAGAAGAAATCAGTGCTGAAAGTGTTCTCAGCCCAACTTCAGTTATCCACCAGAAAGACTACGCAGTAGCCAGCCAGCAAAACAAACAAACAAACAAACAAACAAAAAATAAATGAACAAAAAAAAAAAAGAACAAAATCAAATAATAGAATGCTGAACTTCAGTTTTCTCTGCAGGGTTTTAAACTATCAATTATAGGTTATATTTTAGATTTATGCTCACAAAATGAGATATTTAAATATTTTCCTCTACTGGCAAATAAATGTCACAATTAGAAGTACGTAAATTCTGTTCAGCATCAATAATTTTTTTACTGAGAAATGGTTCGTTATCCTCACTAAGAATATTGTGCAATGTTCTATATATTATAAAAATTTAATCTGATAATCATTAATTTCTTACTCCAATAAAAAAAAAAAAAGGCAGCTCTGAAAAATACTGCTCCTTTTCCATTAGTAAAAATTAGGTGTTTATTATTTGAGACAATAAAGTTGTGCTTCAAAACAGGCTCTTAAAGCATTGTTTAGAGAAAAGAAGTTTTCAGTAAAACTTGTATGTTTCTATTGAAAATTCAAAATGCCAAAAGCCACTTCTGTTTCCAAGCAATTTTTAAAATAATTAAATAACTACTTCTGCAAATGATTTTTTATTACTTTTTTTTAATGTAACTTTTTTGTGTTCAGTTTTCCAAAAGAAGTTTTCCACTTGGTGACATTCCTAACTGTGCCTTTATAGGAGAGAGTAATTTTCCTTTAGGTAGGTGGTAAAGGCTGCAGAAAATATAACTTATTATTGAATCTAGTTCTTCACTGGACACAAATGAACTTTAATATGTCAATAAATGTAATGTACATTTTCAGATTTGGAAAGTATACCTAGGTATTTAACTCTGTCTGAAATTGATAGGAAATAGATGAGTATGTATCTTTCAGCAGTTGCCATTTTAGTCAGTAAGTAGGAGCATGCTGTGGCCTTTACAGTGATCTCGTCAACATCTTAGATGTTCATAATGTAGGGCTGCAGGTAGCCATAGAGTGAGAAGCTGGTCTTTCTCAGTGCTTTACCTTGATTATCATGCAGTCTCTTTTCCTCATTTCAGTTTAATCTGTAACAGCTACAGCAATAATTACTCATAGACAGTTTACCAGGGGAGTGAGAGAAAGAGCACTAAGTCCTTTGAAGTTGTTTGAAGAGCATTCTCCATATAGTAACTACTTAAAATCTTTTGACCTTTTGAGCTGAACTGAAATCAGTTATTTATATGCTTTGTTCCAGTTTTTTTAGACTTCTGTGTTTAGTTGACCCTGGCTGGATACCAGGTGCCTGTGAAAGCTGCTCTATCACTCCCCCTCCTCAGCTGTACAGAGGAAAGAAAATATAATGGAAGGCCCTCAGTTAAGATAAGGACAGGGAGAGATCACTCACCAATTACTGTCATGGACAAAACAGACTCGACTTTGGGATATTAGGTTAATTTATTACCAATCAAAGTAATAAGGATAAGCAAGAAATGAAACCAAATCTTAAAAACAACTGCCCTTCACCCCTCCCTTATTCCTGGACTTAACTATACTCCCAATATTTTCTACCTCCTCCCCTGCAGCAGAAGGGGCGTCAGGGAATGAGGGTTGCTGTCAGTTCATCACACATTGTTTCTGCCACACCCTCCTCCTCAGGGGAGGACTCCTCACACTCTTCCCCTGCTCCAGAGTGAGGTCCCTTTGATGGGAGACAATCCTCCATGAACTTCCTCAATATGAGTCCTTCACATGGGCTGCAATTCTTCATAAACTCTTCTGATGTGAGTCCCTTCCACAGGGTGTGGTCCCTCAGGAACAGACTGCTTCAGCGTGGGTCCCCTGTGGGGTCACAAGTCCTGCCACCAAACCTGCTTCAGTGTGGGCTCTTCTTTCTATGGGACCACATGTCCTGCCAGGAATCCACTCCAGCGCAAGCTTCCCATGGGGTCACAGCTCCTTTGAGCATCCTCCTGCTCCAGTGTGGGGTCCTCCTTGGGCTGCAGGTGGATATCTGCTCCATCATGGACCTCCATGGGCTTCAGGGGGACAGCCTGCCTCACCATGGGCTGCAGCATGGGCTGCAGCGAAAACTGTGTTCCAATGCCTGGAGCACCTCCTCCCCCACCTTGCTCACTGGCCTTGGTGTCTGCAGGGCAGTTTGTCTCACATAGTCTCACGTGTCTCTTCTGGCTGCTGTTCTGCAGCAGTTTTTTCCCCATTCTTATGCCAGAGGTGCTACCACCATTGCTGATGGGCTCAGCCTTGGTCAGAGGTGGGTCCGTCTTGGAGCATTGACTCTATCTGACATAGTGAAAGCTTCCAGCAGCTTCTCACAGAAGTCATCCTTATAGGCCATGGCTACCAAAACCTTGCCACACAACCCAATACACCTTCTAATTTTGAAGAAAAGTAATAATATATTTATTTAACACCATAGTGTTAGGTCCAAACCTTTTGTAATATGTAATGCTGAACTTCAAAAGATATTTTTAGTTCAGCTTCGTAAGCATTAAACAGCTGCAGCAGCTACTGGTTAAGAAGCAGAATCTGAGCCAAATAAAAATCAATGATTTAAAACTCCTAATACGTTCCTTCTTCCTGCAAATACAAAACCAAACACGTTATATGGCTATGTCAATCAAAAATATACACGAAGAAGAGGTGAGAAGAGAGAGTTCTGCATTATTTATTTTCTTTTACAAATGTTTAACTTGTAACAAATAGTGAGTAAATCCCCTAACCTACATTTTCCTGTGACTATTTTCTGTTTACATTTCTGTTAATTCCCTTCCTCATTCAACCAGAAATGAAAGACATAATTCCTTGCTATGTTTATTGTAGAAAACCACAGAGCACTAAAAAACAATAATAATTTAAGTCAAAGATTAAGTTTTTAAAGGTGGGATTGGACCTTTCTGTTTCCCTTAACTAGACATTTGAGAATGAAAAACACAACTGTCACAATGTATCCTGGCTTGTGTTGCAAAAAACTTAATCCATTTACTCACTAGAGATGTCCTGCTAGCAGGAAGCAAGCACACACTAATTAAATGCTTCAGTTCTTTATCTAAATGCTTACATCGCATCCCCGAAGAGAAGGGTGTCCAGAGCAAATTGTTCTTGAGAAAAGTGCTTGGATTTTTAACTTTCGTTGTAACAGATTTGTAGTGGTTGTTAGCAAATTAGTAGTTATGGTTACAGTAAATGGAAAACAGAGAAGCAATTATGGCTACAAATTATTTCAAAAGTATTAGAAAAACAAGATGAGCTACTATGTTACTAATAGCAACTGGATGAAACTAGAACTGTAAGCCTATAAAGCAAAACTAAAAAACAAATGATTTATCAACAAAGGAAGAAATTTTATAGGAAGACAAAATATTTCCAGGTGCCAGTTGAAGCTAATACTCCATGAACACCAGCTGTTTTTTCTCCACAAAAAGTGCTTGCTGTGATTTGTATTTATATATTTGTAATCCTTAAATTTTAATTTCCTTACATAGTTGTGACATGGAAGATTGCTATTGTCTCATACAGCATACCTAAGTGAGGTCAGCATGCTCAAAGAGTTCAAATGAAAAAAAGAATGTGTTTTTGTTTAACGAAACAACGTATCTTCGTCTGTCTCTCCCCAAACTTATTTTGATCACATGGTAGTTTATTATGCTTACATTTTCTAAATAGCTATTTGGTTTACTTTCCTTTTTCGTCTTCTACCAACAGATTCATGAAGCTTGAGACAAATACCTTAGTCAGAGAAAATGATAGACTCTTCTAATGAGCGGTGTCTGACACCAGAGATAAAGAAGAGAAAAATATACCAATCGTGCAGCAGAAAGTACATCAGCTGAAAATATTTACTATTCCTATTAAAAATGAATTAACAAAACCAGGTGGCCTTTTAATTGAAGCCTTTATCACTCTTTGCTCAGTTTCATTTAAATGCAAATTTGAAATCCTTTCTCTAAGCCAATTGAAAGTAGAAACTGAATGTGAGCACTGGTTTACTAATAATGCAATTATGTGGCAAACCATTAGGCTTACATGAGATGCAACATATACTGGAAATACTAAGGCAGCGAGAGTCCTCTTCTTTGAGTATACATTTGCAAGTTCTTAAATTCATCATAAATACAACATACTTTGGCTAGTTTTGGTAAGATACTTATTGCAGTTTACCCTTAAATATAGTACTCTGTATTTCTTTTGGTCTGTATATCTCCCTTGTCCAACAGGGGGAGAACTTCATACCCAGAAGAGCCAAATCTTGTCATAGCTGTAAGAAAGAGGCTGGTCTTTACTCAGGTCTGATGTTTCAGGCTCTACTAAATTTCTAGGTAGGAGATAATATGTCAAGGGCCTAGACTGAAAACTGAAGTCTTCAGCTGCTTGGTAAGTGAAGAAGATTTATATGCAGGGTGCCTTTTTGCCTTTTCTTCTGAGTGACCTGATGGCAACGATTTCTGGGTCCTCCTGGAATCTTTTTAATTTTTCTCCTCCTCTCCTCTCCTCTCCTCTCCTCTCCTC
>JANHGB010027652.1:0-10098 GCA_026283785.1 Coracopsis vasa | reverse complement strand
ATACTTTATGCCTAATCCTATGGCACTCTAGTCACAGCAGCTGTAAACCTATATTTCTAGCAGCCTTTTCTGAAGAATACCCATGGTTAGAGCTGTCTGTACAGCTTCGCTCCGTCAAAGAAGAGTTAAACACTAGTCTAGTCTAGTGAGACAGGGCTGTCTGCATTATCTTTGTGTAAATATATAGCATAAAGTGTACATGCAACAGATTTAATGTCAGTTTTCTGCAGAATTTTGCTTGTGTATGCTTGGACTTCAGCAAAAGTGCCATCACTTTTCCCTTTTTCTCCTATTTTCTCATGAATGCAACTTTTTAGGTGACATACAGTATCCATCTGGATTTATGAATGTGCACAAAAGTCTCTGATAAAGGAAAAAGTCATTATAGATTGTAGAAGACCCATTTCAGAAAGATTAGCAAATATACAACTTCATAAATTTGATCTTTCTCATTTGCTTATGTGTGCACACAGGTGCAATACAGAAGGGTCCAGTAGCTAAAACTGGCAAAAATAGAAGCCCAACTGTTCTCCTTTTTCTGTCTTTAAAAATCTCTGTGTTCTTAATAATTATTGGGAACCACAGATTTCTTGTCTGTTTTCCAGTGTGAAGAGTAACAATGTTGGTATGAGCACAGAGGTGTTATGTTCTAGATAATCAACTATAAAAATAGTAAAACAGTTGCCTTCTTGGCTTCCTGCACCCAGCTGACTGCCTTTAACTCCAGGCAGCACTGTATGTTAACCATAATATGGCTTCTGTAAAATGCTAATCCCTAGCGTAGATTTACACAGTGAAATGCAGCAGCCTAAACCTACTCACTATCATGACTTACTCTTCTATTTTTGAAATGTCACCGTAAGATGAAAGTCAAATTTACCCTGCTCAGATCAAAAGTTTATTCTACCAGTTTTGCATTGCTAAGGGCAATGAGCTCTAATATATAGACTTCTTTTCTTTCCAGTAATCATTTACCTTTTTTTTTTATTATTATTTTTTTTTAGGAAATTACAGTAACAGGAGATGCAAAACACATCCGCCCTACAGCTACATATGTATTTCCCCATACTTTGCTTGCTTCTAAACCCTAGTAGCAGTTAGTTTGCAGTTCCCATGGGAAGAGCTGTTTAATAGTAACCAGAATAATAATTTCATTATTTATGATTTTAAATTGAAACTCACATTCTCCTTTTTCTTTTGACAAACAGCTAGACTAAGGCACAGGTTAAAATCGTTTATCCTTAAGTGTAAGCCAACAGCTTCTCCTAAAAGTTTTCAAGTGAGGTACATTTGTGTGCATGTAAATTATCCCATGTGGACCCAGATATACAGGTATATCCACAGAAGAAATATTTTCATAACTGTAGAAACATATGGTCCACAGCATGTTCATCTTCTGATCTGTCGCAGTCATATCTTGCAACAGCTTGACAATGATGTATGTTAACACCTTTGAATGCCCAAAGTCACTTAGTGATTACTATGATGCAAGTGCTCATATACCTGGGGCCCAGAATTCAGGCTGTGTGTTATTTGGTTATGTTGCTGAATGCATTTTGAAAGCTAATGTTTGCATCCCTGTCATATAGCACATACCCTCTCCCTGCAAATAAACTCTCCTCTGTTGTTAATGAGATAAAGATGTGAGAAATTTTTAAGTTATTTTTTCCTTTTGTGTAATGGATGTCTCAAAAAAATCCTTGGAAAAAGAAAAAAAAAAAAAAAAAACCACAACTTTGTTGCAAAGTTCTGTGTCCTGTTGGCTGAGTTTATGATTAAACTTGTTTTTGTGCTCAGTCTAAAACAAGGTGTTGCAAGGCCCCCTTTCCTGCCCTCCCTCTTCACCTCCTCCCCTGGGCCCAAGCCGGGGCTGTGTCCCAGCACCCTGCCGTCCCGCCATCCCTCCCCTTGCTGTCCTGAAGATGTCTGGGGTGGTTAGGATTCATCAGGTCACACCTCAGCCTGTCAGGACACGGCGCCTCCTTTGCGCTGCTTCAGCCCATCGCTTCATTTCATCTGCACAGAGCCTGGCGACGAGCTGTCCTCGTTAGACGCAAATAACCACAGCCAGCCAAAATGAGCCAGCTATTTTCTTCCCACTTACCTGTCACATCCCGTTGGCTTTTGTTAAACCAGCCAGAGCTTTTATTAACCCCAATCCTGGCCATGGGATATAGGCAAGAATGTACATGCATGCATGTATATGTGCAGGCACATGCAGGCATGGAGTCCAACAAAAGCTTCTGGTTTGGGGTTGAGGGTGGTGGAGACCAGGCTATACTCCCAGCCCTTGCCTTTCCCAATGCACTCCTTCCTCTCCTTCCTCCCTCCACCACATGCTGCCTACAGAAATTCCTTCTCATCCAGCCCTGCTGTTTTCTGTCTCTCCCACCGGTTTACTGGTTGCTTTGTCAACATTTCTTCCATTTCCCTAGCATGAAGGTTTGACTCCTTCTCCCCCTCGCTCTCTTTTGGTCTGACACCATTTTTCTTCACCGCACGTCTTTCTTTCAACCTGGTTCACAGTGATTTCCCCTAGCCTGCCCTTCTCCCTGTTATCACCAGCTCTCCACTTCTACCCCCAATTCTCCTATGTTTCCCTAGCTTTTACTACCCCTCTTTACTCCTGTCCAGCCTGAATGTGGAGTGGTGACATGGTTTGCAGAAATTAAGTCTCACTTGGGGCAAGCCCTACAGCCTCAGTTGAAACCACAGCAAACACACTCCTGTGATCCACCAGGCTCCTATCCCCACCTCTTCACATAGGAACAGGAGATCACAGGCACAGAAATGTGGGATTGTAGGCCAGAGTCTTCTCCTGGGGCTGGGAAAAAAAAAATACCCCTCTAAACATGACATTATGCACAGTATGCTCACACCTGAAACTCAGCTCTTATTTCATACTTGCCCTACATTAAAGTTAGTCACTGCCATTTTATTATGTGTTGTGCTACCAGTTCCAGCAGCTAACCTACCGGTAACTGCAGTGTGAAAGCAGAATCAGGACAGCACTGGATGTATTTAAGATCACTACAGATTCAGCTTCATGTTTTTACGTGAGAAATCTTCCAAAGAAAGTCTATCAAAAAATGTGTTGCAATATGTTCTATACAACGATGTCTACAGACAAAAAGAATTAGAATAGTAAAAGAGTGAAAACTTCTTATGGACAAACATAGAAATTAGAAGTTATTCTATTCTTAACTGAGAAAATAACACATTATTTTACACGAGGATTATTCAACTCTACCTTACTCTTTGTGTGTGTGTGCTTATTTCTAACTGCTAGCATAAGGAAAACTACATTTAATTTGCTTGTTATGGTACAAAAAACTTGTCACTTCCCTGGCATTTTTTTGTGAGGTTTAGAAAGTACAGAGTAGTTCTTCCATTAATAGTTTATATGGTATTTTCCTGGCAAAAATACATCAATAAATTGTGGGTACATGCCAGAGAAAGCTGTTGATGGCAGATCAATATCTGAATCTTGGAATCTGAGCTGTTCTCCAGTGGGTGCTGAAGCATTTCCTAACAAGAAGCAAGAATCTAACTTCAGCAGAGTGTTGGACGGGTTATATTTCTTTGGTGTTTTCACAAGGCATCTTTGCCTTTTCTTGGCAATGAAGGACAAATCTGTTCTTACACCCTTCTTTTCCCTTACTTTGCAGCCTAACTGTATCGGCATCTTCACTCCCTCCCTCTTTTTTTTCCTTTCTCCATCCCCTTTAAGTTGTAATTCAATCTCTTCCAACTCATGATCTCTTTTCTCTTTTTGGCACTCCCTTGGCTCTTTCTCTCTCATTAGTTTAACTTGAGTTAATTAGGAATAGTAGGCAGACCTCAATCTGTTGTGTGTTAAGATAGAACAATCCAAAACAGAGAGGCACAGACACAACTATGTGATTTCATTGTCTAAGGGAGACAGAAAACCAGTGGGGATTCTCTTATCTACACTAGCATCTTCTCAATGGTTAATATAACTGGCTTTAAAATGTTCTGCAAATGCAGATCTAGGATAACAATCCTTCCATGTTTCCTTTTTTTTATTATTTTTTTTTATTATTTCATCATTGGCAAGAATGAGTGAATTGGATTGACATGGAGGTGATAGTGGAAGAGAAATAGTCTACATGTCAAAATGACAATGTATATTACATGGTTAACAGAATGAGTGGTACGTGCAATGGCTGTGGGTATTTTCATCTGCTGTGTTGTACAATAAGCTCCTTTTTTTTCCCAAGTGTATCATCAAGATCACTCCCAATTCAATGCAGATTAAGTGTTTGCTTGAAGGATCTCTTTCTATGAGAAGTATCACTTGATAAATGTGGAACTGAAATTAGAATCTAAGTATTTACTTGTTGTTGTTGCTGAATTGTGTGTATATATATAGAGGTCATGCCTGGCATTCTCACTGTAGTGCTGATTGCAGACCTTAGGGCAGAGTGTGCTGTGGAAGTGAAATATAACAGATCTAAGAAATCAAGTCCTGATTGTACAGGTAAGGCCTTGCATTTTTGATTGACTACATATGGTACTGTATGGATTAAATGCATGCTCAGAAAAGACAGGTATAACTGTGCAAGGAAAATATATATGCCTGTCTGTGTGTTCTTGCATGTTTATATATACATGTAAATACATAAATAAAGTTTAAGCCTTCAGAAAGAATTGTGTAAGATTCATGGACTATGAACAGCCAAAGTCACAGCAATAGTTACATTAAATTGCTAGTTTTGTATGTTTGTGCCGGCATGCATATGAAGATATGTGGCAGTAATTAGAGCTAATAATTTATCCATTAATTAGCAATGCTAATATAAATATGCTTTGAAATGAAAATAATTCCAATTTTTTTTTTATATCTGATATCCAACAAACAGAATGAAAAATCTGTTTGAAAACAGGGAAGAGAGGCATTAAAAGTACTGCAATCAAAATGTCATTATGTATGTTAAAAAAATTAATCTCTTTTCTGCCAAAAACATTTCTTCATCACAAAGAAAACATCAGACTAATGGGGCAGAAATGTCTAAGAAAAGATAAAGTATAAGTGTGATTATCAGAACTTGCAAGAATATTAAAGCATTGGAGAAGATAATATCCCCTCAAAAAAAACATTTTTGGCAGTTTCTTTTGAGGTGTGTGAGGGAATTTCTAGCTAGACAGAATCAACATAAGACCAAATAAGGAGATGTAGCACTAAGTTTAGGGATTTTTTACAGCTTATGGTTAATATATTCATTTTTATACAATTATGTGCAAACTGTGTTAGATCCAGTGATAAGAGATAGATTCGGCCCTTATAATGATCCACTGTTTGATCTTTGCGTTATATCATCATACAAATATGCAGTGATGGGTGTTGGTGCATTTTAAACCACAAGTGAAAAAATACTTGTGTTTTTCCATGGAATTAAAAGAACCCATAGTAACACCTCTGTTTCAGTACTGACAATTAAGACTTTTTAGTTTGCACAGTCTTTTCTTTCTATAAGCATTATAGATCACAATGGAAGAGTTGCATAAGAAAAAGGTATAAACGTATGATTTAATAAAAATCCAGAACATTATAAATCTATACACTAGATAATAATAATTCTATACAGTTTTGACATCTGGGTTTATATCAGTTCTAGTTCTGCATAGATGATGAAGCACCTTCAGTAAGCATAAACCAAATACGAACTCTCACATGAAACCAGTCAGAAAGTGAAATAGTAGAGTAAAATATTATTATAGTACCTAAATCTAATGTCTATCCAACAGATCTCTAGAAAGTGCATACCTTTAGAAAGGCACAAAATAATAGCACATGTAGGAAAAATACTGGTGGTTTTACAAGAGTAAACATATTTATCCACCTACATGCAGCAGATTAGAACAATAGTTTCTGTCATTCCTTATTTTCTCCATGTCAGACTGGCGTGCAAGCACTGAAAATGCTCTCTGCCTGTAACAGCACACTTTTCAGTGCAATGCACACAAAATCCCTGTCTTCCACCAACAGATATACTGGCATGGCAAGAGCAGGAAAAAGATAGTGCAGTGGCCTGAGAAGAATCACTTTAGTAGCTAGTAAACTACTAATAACCTAGGACAAGTATTTGTCACAAGCTGAGTAAAATGACTGGAATATTGCCATGTAATGCAAAGAGGAATCCACGGTCTGAGTGGTTTTGATTCACTGGCATTTATGAAATTTAGTCTGGACAGAATTTCCATAGCAAGCTGAGTTTCAGCTATACTGAGTACAAGACTTTGTCAAAGCTGCAGAATGCAAGACCAGATAATAAACAGTTACAGAACCAAGAGCAAAGTAACTTTTAAAATGCATAGTTAATGCAGTGGTGGCTATATCCTAGGGGTGTTAGTGGCATGTAGCTGCTCACACATGTGGTTATCTAACCTGAACTATTACAAAAGCATAAGGTCAATAGTTTAGGAATTATGCTTTAAGAAACACTTCTTCAAGTGGATTAACAACTGTTACTAAAATCTGGTGCAAATCATTTTGGTGTAATGACAGTTTATCATGTGTTATCAACTGGTTTTTGCTGTTGATTGTTCCTTATTCTTGAGATGTACATAGATAGATTCAGAAAAATAAATATGCATGGTATTTTGGCACTTGAAACAATGGTATTTTTAAATTTGATATAGTGCTAAAATTAATCTCAGAACTAGAACTCAGACTAAGAAATACTTTAAAATGCATTGGTCATATGCAAGATTGCTAATAAATATATCTAAACTCATATTAAAAAAATCTATAAGAAAAAAATTTAATCTTTTACCCAGAAATATTTCAGTGCTTTTGTATTTTAATCATGGAGGGAGACACCTGAAATTCTTAGGATAAAAAGCAGACAGACTCTTACTGTAATGGAGTGACCCACCCAAAGTATCCTTTCCTTGCTCGAACGCTGACGAATCTTTTAACAAACGCTTTGTTTTCAATCCACTGCATGGCATTACATAGAGTCTCTGCTTCTGCAAATGATCACCATCAGGTAAAACATTTTTTATCATGAATATGCATGCTGAATTTTCTATATTGGTTGTCCAGCTACATGCACAAACCTATTTGACAACATGCGTGTACTCAGGTTAGTATTTTTTCTTGATTGTTAGCATATTGCTTAAGCCTGAACTTGAGTAGCTGAATTTAATCTGCCTTGATTTCTAACTTCTATTAGCACTAATAATTATTCCAAAGCCTGTAAAGAAAGTTTGGAGCACTAAGAAGTGCTATCCTTTTAGATCAAAGCAAGCAGCTTTTCTTATTTTGTGTTCACGTCTGGTGGAAAATGAAAAGAACTCTGAGAATTTTAATTTGGAGACAATTATGAAGTTATGACATTCTCATGTGTTTGGAATTCTAAAAACTTTTCCAAAATGAATTGCCATGACTTAAGAAATATTCTTTGTGGTCTTTTCAGAAACTGAACAATAAAATCTCGTACAAAAATACATAGCCTTAACAATATGTTATTAGTGTATATTACTTAACTAACTCTACACTTCAGTTCATGACAAAATTGGGGATTGGATAGCACAGAAAGCGAATGGATATGAAAGCCCTTATCAAAACTTCATTACCTTAAGTTTCTTTCTTGCAGCTTCCAGAGAGGTAGCACAGCCAAACAGCTATTCCTCTACACACATTAAAAAAAACCCAAACAAACCAAAAACAACCACAAAAATTAGTAGATTTATTGTTGACTTGCATTTAAATGCATTATTTGTACAGCTGGAGCTACGCTAACCCAGACAACACACTACAGTCCAATCTAACAAAATGTTCTTCTGAGTTTGTTTTACCTGCTGTCACAAAGAGAAAAAAATTGGAAAATAAATCATGAGCCTATAGTTAAAACAATTTGTTCACTTTGTCTTTCAGAGGTTCTTACATCGATTATCCTTCCATTCAAACGCTCTCTATAATTAAATATTTTTAATTGTATTAGTAAACTGAAAATGAGGTTCTCCAAACACAGAACATTTCTGAACTGTGAGTACTAAATGTATGAATAAAACTATTTACAAAATGACATCTGAATAGTTCTTTGGCTTAATATGAACTTGCATAACTTTTCTAGATAGATGAACCTGCTCTTATCTTACAATTGCTCTTCTTCTTCATTGTAAATTACAGCACTTGAATCTCATGAAACTTCTTCTGAGAGTACAGATATTCTACAGTTTTTCCAAGAATGATCCTGAGTAGATTTTTCTCTGCTTTTCACAGAAATATGGCAGTATACTCTTCCACTATTAATTAAGTGTCCTTGGCAAAGCAGGGCACATCATAAACAAGATAAGTTTCTGTTTCTAAGAACTTAAAATTCTGGGAAGGTATTAAACAGGTATTGCATAGGTATGACACAATTATTATAACCTTCTTTTTAATTATTATTTTTTCATTTAATTTTCTGACAAGAAATCAGCTACATGGATATTGTTGACAAACTGGAGGCTGAAAGAGCTAGTACTGATGAAAGACTGAAAAAGAGAAGTAAGTCTTGTGAAAAACAGGCCACAAAGCATAATGATTCACAGACAGTAAACTCCATCCTGATACTGCAGTTGCATCAGCTACCTGCAAGACAAGAACAAAATGGAACGTATTCTAGTGCAGAGCATATTTTAGCTGCCCGATCTACAACTTACACTTGTAGTGTAGTAGGGTGATTTAAAACAAGACAGAGGAAGAGCAGATTTATTAAGGAGCCATGAAAGAGAAAGTGAGAACTTTCAATGTTAGAAAGAAGATCAAGGGCTCCTGTGTGGCCCAAACTACGGTGATTAACTGATTAGAGCAAAATGGAAGAAAAACAGGTTTAAAAATTCATTTGCAGCAGTTTGAAATCCAGCTCCAAGCAACTAACAAATTTTACAGTGTCTTTCCAAATATTCCTCTTCAAAAGACACATCACAGAGGTACGGACACTTATACACTGAAAGAGAATGTGAATTGTCTGCTCGTGCTCTCACTGAGGTGTAGAAAGGAGGATTCAGTCATTGTTAATCTATAATGGGAAAATAGAATGCAAACTAAGTAACCAAAATTGCCTATTGAGCTTCTTTCCTAACAATTTTGTTTATGCTTTCTCATCTTGCTTAAAGAGTTTTATATTGACAATTCTTTTTTATTCCAGTTCATATTTTAGCCCACTGTAACTAATTCTTCATCTCATAAACCCATTCTTTACCTTTATTAGTGTTATGAGTTTTAACTCATACATAGTTTGACTGTCTCTTTTTTTCTCCTCTGCTTCTCACTTCAATCTATCTCCTTTTTTTACCTTCTGGTTTTGTAGAAGTTTTTATATTTACCTATGCTGAATTAATACGAAATTCAAGGAGAAACCTTAAGATAATGTCAAAATTTTACTTAGTTTTGAAATTGAAAATCTTTCCTGGCAAAGTTAGGAAAGGAGTAGTTTTATGAAAAGCCTATCCTGAGCAAAACAACTGTGAATTTACGTTGGTTGTGAAAGATTAAATACTGTCTCCCACATCCTGCAAAACGTCTGTGTCAGTGAAGTTTTGCAAGCTAACTAAACAATAAAGAGTAGCAATATTTTCATTTTTCAAGCAGAATTTATAACTTAAGCCATATGTAACTTGTTTTTTAGTTATAAGTTATAAGGAATAAATACTAACTCTAACTTCAACCACTGCCTCCTGCCTTTGACTCATCTTTGCTTTCTTCACAACTTCCTGATCTTCAGGTAAATTTTAGTTTACTATTATCACCATCACAGAATACAACTTTAGGTTATTATCCAGGTAATGTGTAATTCATAGAAATATATGAGTACTTAGTATAAGCATAATTAATTGTGCATAGAATTTAACATTCTCGTTACCAAAGCAGTATGTCAGAGTATATGTATTTGATAAAACTCAGCAGGATGTTGAAAAATGCAGGAAAATGTTACAAACATGTACTGATTTTTCCTGGCAATAAGAAACCCTGATGTTCTCAGCTCTTGTATCCCTAATTACATGAAGTGACAGAACCTAGGTGTTTCTTAAATTACTCTGCTATCTAATAAATGAAGAAGTCAAACTGAAATAGACTTCATTTTA
>JANHGB010027648.1:0-12770 GCA_026283785.1 Coracopsis vasa | reverse complement strand
GGTGACGGGGAGCAGGCGCCCGGGGCAGCCGTGGGCTCTCCTCGGGCAGCCGTGGGCTCTCCTCGGGCAGCCGTGGGCTCTCCTCGGGCAGCCGTGGGCTCTCCTCGGGCCGCAGTAGCCTTACGCCAGGGCTCGGGACGTTAGCCCCGGTCAGCCCCGAGTGCCAGAGGGTTGTGGCTGAGGGGGGTCCGCGCCGCTCCTGTGGAAGGAGGAAGGTGAATCTGCTGTTGGGCCATGGACCAGAGAGCGGCTCCGCTCCCAGCCTAGGGAGCGGCAGCGGAGTGCCCGCGGCACCCTGTCAGGGACAGGCAGCAATGGCTGAATCAGAGGATCATAGAATTACCTAGGTTGGAAAAGACCTTTAAGACCAAGTCCAGCCATTATGTCAGGACTGCCAAGGCCACCACCAAACCATGTCACTACACAGTTTCTCCTCATCTACACAGTTTCTGCACACTTTCAGGGACAGTGACTCCACCACTGCCCTGGGCAGCCTGTTCCAATGCCTGACCATGCTTTTGGTGAAGAAATTTTTCCTAATATCCAATCTAAACCTCCCCTGGTGCAACTTGAGGCTGTTACCTCTTGCCCTGTCATTTGTTACTTAGGAGAAGAGACCAACCCCCATCTCACTACAACGTCCTTTCAGGCAGCTGTAGAGAGTGATAAGGTCCCCCCTGAGCCTTCTCTTCTCTGGACCAAACCCCCTCAGTTCCCTCAGCTGTTCCTCATCACACTTGTGCTCCAGACCCTTCTTCACCAGCTTTGTTGACCTTCTCTGGACCTGTTCCGACACCTCAGTGTCTCTCTTGTAGTGAGGGGCCCAGAACTGGACACAGGATTCAAGGTGCAGCCTCACCAGTGCCAGTACAGGGGGATGATCACTGCCCTGGCCCTGCTGGCCGCACTATTGCTGATACAGGCCAGGATGCCGCTGGCCTTCTTGGCTGCCTGGGCACAAGCTGGCTCATGTTCAGCGGGCGTCAATCAGCACCCCAGGTCCTTTTCTCTTGGGCAGCTTTCAGAGTGAGAAGTCCTCAGAGTGTGTGTACAGTGTTCACAGATGCTGTGGCTGAGCTACCGTGCCTTAGATCAGAGGCAGGAGCCAAGTCTGGTCAAGGGTTCCTGTGTTCTTCCTGCTTCAGACAGTGCTGTGCAAGGCAGCTGTAAAAGTGTAAAAATGGTAATAAGGAGAAGGGAAAATTTCAGCTCAAAGATGGGAAAGATTTAGGGTGAAGAACAAAACCAAGCACAATGTTGTATCTTACTAGTATTGTGTATTGTACTGTACAGTTACTATTACTATACTGCTCCATAAAATAAATTTTTAAGGGTATCTCTGTAAAGACTTTTGCTCAAAGCTGATACACAGATCAGATGCTTTTTCCTGATCAGTATTAACTTGGTTTTGATACCTTGCAGCAGAAAGTTCCTGATACTTGGCCCTGCTTAGAGCAGGATACAACTGTATCAAGGTTTCTCTTGATCCACTCCTGAAGTCCCGGTGTCTTTCTAGTTCTTCATGATATGTTTGTTGCATATTGTTCCCTCCACCCCCCTTCTGCCCCTGACTTCATTCTTCTCCCCTAGCAAGGTCTCAGCCTGGAAGGGTTCATCGTCTTCTTCGCTACTGTGTCTTTCATTCTGCTCCTGCATATTCATCGAGCTGAACTTCCCCACTACTCGTTTTCTTCTTCCCTCCTTAAGCATTGGTGAGTCTTGGCTCAGCTGTCTGGTGTCTTGAACTAAATTGCACCTACGTTAGTGACCACAGCCATGCTTCTGTGGCCACAGCCTTTAGACTTCTCAGTTCTTCTTTCATTTTGATTTTTACATAGAATCTTACCAACTATAGTGGTCAATTTTATCTCATGAGAAAATCATGTTCCCTCTCTCCTTGGCTTGCTTTTATCCTTCCTGTCTCTAGCAGCTTGAACAACTCTATCTTTCTCCCCTGCCAGAAACACTAGGGTTTCTTGTCTGTGCTGCATTTGCACCAGTCTCCTGCTTTCCTTCTTACCCACACTGCTCATTTCTGTAACTTCAGGTTTCCTCTGGTGCTTTCACCTCTTTCCCTGACTGAGCCAATTGAATGTGCTGTGTCCACTCACTGTCAGGAGTTCTTTCACTCCATTTTCATCCTAGTCCTTCATTTATTTACAGTCTATTCTACCTCCATGTAATTTGCAGGCTGTGCTCCTCAAGGCACTGATGATTTCTTCTTAACCGTATCTGTGAACATTTCTTACCATTCTTGATCTGTCAACCAGTTTTCACACGAGTTACCTATAAATGAGAGAAAAAAGAACATTTATCTATCTTCAGATGTGTGCCCCAACCGGGTGTGCACTCTATTTTTTGGTTTTTATCAATGTTGGAAGACGTCCCAGAGGTTGTCCAGAGCGGTTGTGGAGTCTCCATCCTTGTGTAAAGCACTAAGTAATCTACTCAGACTTCGTAGTCAAGCCTGCTGTGAGCAGGAGGTTGGATTAGAGACCTCCTGAGGTATCTGCCAAGATGAATTATTCCCTATGCTGTTATCCATGTGTCAGGTGCCAGAGCCCTTATCCTGAAGAGTGAAAGACTGCGATGATAAGATGCAATGAATCACCAGGGAAGTCCAGACATAGGTATAGAGTGTTTTGTTCCTGTTCCTGAAACTTGACTTCTTTGCCTTTTTAAGAATTCCTTCATTGTGGTTTTGTTGATGTTATTGGGGTTTCTATTTGTTTTGTTTTGTTTTTAATATTATATTCTTCCTCCTGTTCCTCCAGTTTATTGCAAGGATGTTGTCACTAGCCCCTGGTTAACATCATGAATCATGCCAGATTCCAGTTATTTTCGTGCAGCGGTCACTCATCTTGCTGCAATATTTGACCATTTATTCAAACTCAGGATGGCTATAACTGAACTCCAGACTTCCTTTTCAAACTTCCCCTGCTTCTTCTTTTCCCCATCCCTTTGTTTAACTGTCATTCAAGCATGTTAGCAAAGTGTCAAATCAGAATTCAGCCCTGTTTACATAATTCAGGACTGTTTGTTCTTTTCATCACAGTATTTTTTCTTTTCATCACAGTTTTATATAATGCTACACTCATTTAAATTAATCTTGTCTACATCAAAATTGCACTGAAGCTTCATCTACTTTAAATTACTGAAATATTTTTGCATAGAGATGCCCTTGCTTCTAGCTGTATGTGACCATTTTTTAAACCTTAATAAATCTTCCTGTGAACCATTAGTCTCCTGATGGCACTTTCAGTTTCTCTTCAAGGTGACCTTCATCAGTGCTTTCACTTCCTTCTCTGTTTTCCTTCTGATTTCCACTTCTTTAGTACCAGATCTTTATACTGTGTGATGTCTTACATGTTTTTAGCCTTACAAAAAAAAAAAAAAAGCCAAACCAAACCAACTCTGCAATTTAGCATGTAGATAATCTTGAAAATTACTGTGAATCAGAGATTTGCTAAACTTGGCTACTAATAAGAGGATTTTTGAAAC
The DNA here is from genome assembly GCA_026283785.1 of Coracopsis vasa. Lineage (NCBI taxonomy): Eukaryota > Metazoa > Chordata > Aves > Psittaciformes > Psittacidae > Coracopsis > Coracopsis vasa. The sequence continues at coordinate 9,269 of JANHGB010027648.1, read as the reverse complement.
CAAATCAGGATTTTTTTGATTGAAACCATTATCATTGCATGTATTCATAAACTAAGAGGAAACCACAAAGAAGCATAAAATAGCTACTTGCAGAATCAGCCTTTTACAAGGGTTAAACTGTTGCTCTTATTAGATCTGTTTATCCAGCAGAAAACTGTTTCTGGGAGCTTTTAGAAAGCTTGACGTTGGGTGTTTCTCTATTTTACTGTTCCTCCTTTAGATCAGAGACTGAAGACTCCAATTGCCCCACCTTTTCTGACAGAGGTGCTGAAAAACATTCCTTACTGCAAGTAAAGCTAATAAAATAGCAATTTTACTTTCTTTTTTAATCACCGATTTATTTGCTGAAACACTAATGATAACTAGAGAAACTGTTGAATCCATTATTAAGTGAACAAATGCTCTTTTTGTCCACTTCTCCACTTCTCCTTTTTTATGCTTCTTTTATCTGAGAAGACATTTATAGCTCAACACCTTAAACTAGAGATGACTATTTCTTTTTATTTGCCTTGTCAGATTCTTCTGATTTTTTGAAGTATCTTCAGTCATCCATCAGAAACAAGGGCAAAGCAGAAAATGACTGAGCAAACTGCTTTGTAGACCTCTGCATCCTAAGCTGTCATCTGAATCAAGGGAGAATTTTGGTAAAGGTAAATTGTATAAAGACAATTCTTGTAGTGCATAGTTTCAAATTCCATGTGTTCTCTAAAATTTACATAGAAGATAGACTGGAAGTTAAGCTACTAGTGCAAAGCAGTGAGAATAAGACTGTAGTGTGACCTGTATGACCTGCATATCTTTGGGAGGCTCTTCATGTAAACAATAGAAAAGTCATCAAGGCAGGTTCTGGAACTTAGGTCTTCCACCTGTCAGACTTGAACACTACCTACTGGATAAGAGAGGCATTCCCCCTCACTCATACATAGATATGAGAGAGAACGTGAAAAACTGGTGGCATCAAGAAAAATTAAATTAGATCACATGGAGTCACACCATAGGGGAAGTGAGATACAGCACAAATGAAGATGAAAAATTAAATGAAAAAATTAGGGTTTACTAAATACATAATCTATAAATAGCATCCATCACTAATAGGTACTACTACAAGGAGAGCCACTACAACAGAACTTTGTTTCAGGATGAAAGGTTTATCTATCACTTTTGAAATAGTCGGGGAATGGTCCTGCTTTTCTTAGGATATACATCCATGAAGAAAGCTACATGTTGGTTTATATTATTTTAAAGGCATCAAGGATTTCTAATTAAAACAAAGGACTCACAGTGCAGTATGGTTCAGAAATAACTGGGCGTTTTGTGGTCCTATATATGTGAATGAAAAGCTCTTTCCAGTTTATATAAAGCAGCTATTGATTAAATATTTAAGAACTAACCTTTAAAAATGAAAGTGAAAAATAATAACATGAGCTATAATAAAAACATTTTTAACTTCAGTAATAAAAAAATAAGCTAGAAACTAGGCACCAATCCTGGAAACAGATCTGTAGAGAAGGATCCTGGCACCTGAAGTCAGGTTCACTGACTTCTGTCAAAAATGCCAAGCCCCAGGATCTGCTGTACAACTGCAGCATACAGCAATTTTACAGTGGTTTTTGTAAAGATCAGCACAAAGTGGTAGCATGAAAAAACAATGCTGTCCCTACAAACTGGGTTAAAGACACCAAAGCAAGCTTTTTTTCCATCTAGCCTCTGTAGTTGTGTTAGAAGTATCTAAATAGCTAAAACTCCTCAGTCATGACATAGCCAATAAAGCAGGCAAACAGAAAGAAAAAAAAAAAGATGTTTGAAATAAATGGTAATTGACGTTTTGTTAGAATAATGTCATACTGTATTTGTTATCATTATGTAATATTAATTTAAAAGGAACAACAAGAATGTATTAAAAGTAATACCTTTGTAACAGTATTAAAAATAGTAGAGAAGTTGCAGTTAAAGAAATAAGGTTGAAAAGTCAGGTGATATAGTTATTCCCTCCTTGATATTATTAAGCCCTTCCAAATATTATTTTGAAGGGCTGGTAAAATCTCCTTCCATACAATACACTTTCAATCTGGCGCTGCCTGAACAGATGTAAATATTTCTGGCTCACTATCAGAGCTGTGCTTCAGTGATTTAAACCATTTTAAAAGTGATAGATAAACCTTTTATCCTGAAACAAAGTTCTGTTGTGATGCCTCTCCTTGTAGTAGTACATATTAGTGATGGATGCTATTTATAGATCATGTATTTAAACAGTAAACCTGACAAGAATCTACGAGCTGTCCAGTAAATTTTGTTCAAGGATCATTTCTCCAAGTGGAACCATTACACCTGAAAGATATTTATACAACAGCATGCCCATTGATCAGCAAGCAGTTCTTCAGCAATGGTAGCTCGATCGTCTTGGTGGATGGAATTATTTTGTGCTTCATGAAGTGTGAGACTGAGACCTGGCAGTGGGAGCCCTGAGCTAGGAAAAGAAGATGGTGTGGTGTGGCATAAAAGTCCTTTTCTCTGCAGGTGAGTATACAAAGTGAGGATGTAACACAATGAAGCAGCTGACTGAAAAAGCAGCAGAAATGTCAGGGTGTGGACTGTGCCCAGCACAGGGCTGGAAACTGTCAAATGCTGTGGTGGAGGGCAAGAAAGCCAGGGAGATAAGTCAATAGTCCCAGCTTTCTTTGAGAGCTAAGTTGTAGCAGAGCTATAAGGAGTAACTTCTCCCTCAGCAGGTCCCTGGAAATGAATTTCTCTGACAAAGGGAACATCTCCCTAATAAAGGGAACAGAACATCAACCTTGTGGAAATACACAAGCTGAATGAAGGATAATTTACTAAGCATTTCTTTGTTGATAAAAATGTTCAGAACTAACTGACTGCTAGCTGCGGTACTGTTCAGAAATTTGGGACCATATAAGGAACCAACGGAACTCTAGAATAAGGTCTTTGGAAATAGCCCAGGTAGCAAAAGCCAAGTCCAGTTCTACTGAGAGGTGTATGAAATGAATCTCTGCCTCAGTGGTGTAGGACACAAGGGCTCAGTGCAATCCCACGGCATAGTCATTGAATGGAGGTGAATAAACTAAGTGAATGGAATTTATAAGCCTTTTGGTAATCAGCGAAGAGAGGTAAGCAATTTCGCTGAGTTCAGCTGTCTGAAGATTTGATTCACCCTTTGAAGAGTCTTTCCCATCTTCTGATGAGAGGAGTCATATCTCCATGGTCAGCTGCAAAACTGCATAAAAAGCATGATTCTGAGCCATATCTATAAAGGAACTTAGTTTTTGCACATGCAACGTGTCTTCCACTATTATTTTGCACTTCTCTTTAGAAACGGCCTTGGGTGAGAAAATCTGGTTCACCAGAAGAACTTTTAGAAGAGTAAAAGAAAGAAAAAGTATATACTAGACATTATTTAAATCTACCTTAACCTGAAAAGGAAGGGCCCTTTACAGACAGGATCAAGCAGTATGTGTCACTTTTAAGAGAGAAACTAGATGGATGACATTGTTTGACAGTCATAAAACTGCATTATGGGAAATAAGATTCTCAGAAATGCAGCAAGGCACTTGTGGACTCTGGAGGACTACAGCTGTTGCATTAGCAATATAGTGGAATTATAACAACTTCATATGCAATCTTCATTTGGCATTGAAGTGACAGTGAGGTTAGAGTTACAAGATCTAAAGCTCTCTGGAGAAGGATGTCACTTCTGAACAGTTTCAGGTTTAGCATTCTTCAGCACAATGAGAAGCCTGTAGTGCCTCTAACTGCAAATGGTAGCTATGGAGGAGGGCAAACTACTGCCATTACTGTAGGCTATAATCGAATTCTACTTGCTGGCCCCTTTTTTCTGTACATGAAGACTTACTCTTCTCTCACTAAAGGGGAAAGTGTTTGTAAAGAACCTGAAGTCTTTATATCCTTATGAAGATACTAATAAGTTAATTGATTACTGTGTGAAAGTTTTGTCTGAGTATGGCAACAAAGGATCTCAAGGATTAAATGCAGGAGGTTTGCAGAACACTTCTCAGTTAGTCTTCATTTTCTACTGTTTCCTTTCCCCTAAGAAGTTCTGTAATGCCTGACATCCTTTTTTATATCACAGACTCTAATGATGTCCCTGATGACAATAGTGTGGAGGATGTTTGGGAAACTAATTTCCATTTTATAGCAAGCAAGCAAGATGAAGAATTAAAACTGATGTCTAAGTCCAAGTGGAAGAATTATGTTGCTTCTTGTACCAGAAGATAGCTCTTAGCCTTCAGGTATATCCTTTAAAGGTACATTACACATGTTGTTTTGTGTAAGCGTCAATAGCAGCTTTCATTCAAAGTATCTTTTAGCTTTGTAACCTAATCCATGGAAAAATTACCTTAAATTTTGTACTGTACCACTGCATGAAAAAGAAGTGTTTAGAATGATTTAAACCTCTTTTGTTAACATTAGAGTAGCTGTAGGGATAACTGGTTTACATGTTCTTCTTCTACAGTTCCCTTGCCTTAAATTCTGTTTATTTCTTCTTTTCTCTTGTCTCACCTTCTTTTGCCATTTCCTCTGTACTTTTACTGTTTCTAGTGTTCTTTCTGATGCAGCCTGCATAATTTTCTTGGCACTTGCTTAGCACTGTACCTATTGCCAAAGTGTAATTCAACCCAAGTTATGTCAGCATCATACAAAGTAGCTGTCAGATGCGGAAAATGAGAGAAGGTGCCTCTTGCTTTTGATAAGGAATCAGAGATTTAATATTTCATGGTTTCTGGGAATTTGCCTGCTGATCAAAACTTTGTCCATTGGTGGGTCTGAACCAGCAGTTTAGTCTCCTAGCTGAACAAACCAGAGGAAGCGTCACTCAAACTCTCATGTGGGATCCTCTGCCAGAATTTATATTTTTGCCTTCATAGAGACACAAATCCCTGGAAGCTGGCATGAGGAAATGGTTTTCTAAGCCACCCTGATATAAATGGTTTGTAGGCTTCACCCAGCTGTCTGCTGCAGGCTTCCATTAGAATAGGAGCTGTTATTTGGATAAGCAAGCTCCTCCTTAGAGGTACATAGTGTATTTCACATATTGATTTTAATAGCTCAGAGTAAATATACTGAGTGAGAGGGTGGATCAGGAATAACTGATTAGAGATTTTGGGAATAATTCTAGCTGCATGCATTCTGCTTTAAATGAACCTCAATCTCATGCTCTGTGTAGATTAACTGTAAATATTCCATTCGTTTTTCCATAACCTTGAAAGAATTGTTGTTACTGCTCTCTTTCCTGTATCTATGACCTAGAAAACCTGTTGAAATGTCAATTTTCACAGTGAACTTCCTCGATACCTGAAAATGTTATGCTGTGCTATGTCTGTATTTGTAAACTGTGATAAGAAGTATTCCATGTTGTAGCAATTTGGTACAAATTTTGTCTGATACCTGCTTATTTTGGGGTTCTCTGGTACCATATGCATAAGAAATTTAATTGTCAAATCAAACAGGTTATGTCACTTTATTAACCATTCCTGCAAGTATGGCCAAAATAGAAACTGGCAATGACAGAGATGGAAATACCAGAACCGCCATTGCATGCAACCAAACAGTGCTAGGAGTTCTCTTTCTGGTACTATAAAAACCAGTTATTGAGTTTTCACGTTCTTTCCAGCAATACACTTATGTTGCTGTAGAGAAAAGTATTTATAGGTCTTTTTTCGCTTTGCTGAAAAATGTGCGGTATATAAATTCCTCAGCTATACAAATCATCTCTAAGGCATCAAATCAATGAAGCTACTCCCCACTTTACCAGCATCTCTCCTTATTTTATGCAACTTCTCTACACTTTGCCTACTGTTTATTAATGGAATTATTTGCTAACAGCACTGTTATTATTTTAACTTTTTAGATGGGAAAAAACAGTCTTGTCAAATTATTTTTAGTAGACAATCAGGCCTTGCCACATACTAAAAAGATTCTTGGTTCATGGTCATCACTGGTGAAGTCTTTGCTGTGCTGCATCCATTCTTTTTTTGAGGCAAGCTGCTTAAATTACATTAAATTATTTAAAAGTACTTAAATACAACAGCATTGTCCCAACCTTATGAGGTCTTACTCATCTTTTGTATACTGCAGAATGCTCTAAGCTAGCCTTGAGTGGGCTGACAGGTCCACGCAGTGAGATGCAGCTACATGCAGGGACACAGATGCATCTGCAGGACAGCAAAGTCAGTGCAGCCCTGCCTCTCAGCTCATGCAGAGCCCTACATTGCTGCGGTTGTGCTGTGTCCTTTTCTGGAGCAGGCTGACTTCCAGTTATTCCTAGAGTCTCTCCACTGCTGCCTTATTAGATGGTCTGCACATCTTGTAACTTTATGCAGCATCTAAACACAGTGATCTCTGCAGCTTTGCTAAGGCTTCCAATAAGGTAAATAAAGACCTGTCATATTGCATTATTTTTGTCTATGGGAGAGCTGAAAGACCTGATGCTGTGCTGAGGTTGGGGTTCTGTTCCTGAAAATCCAGCTTTCTGTCCAGAAACTCCAGAAGCCTGTGTCACTGCATGCTGCAGTGAAGATCTGCGTGTATAGAAATTTCAGAGTCCTGTGTAAAGAAGCTGGCAGAGTCATGCCAAAGATTAATGGAAAAAACTAGAGAGGTACCTCATTTCACAGTCAGTATTCTGGTGTTCCAGGTGCTTCTTGGCCACCATTAAAAAATGGTCCAAAATTTTCCAATTTAGTTGAATTATAGAAGTGGTCAACACTTTCAACTTTCTTTTAAATGTCTTAATTTCTGTTTTGCAAAATGTATTTTTTATTTGTCTAAGGCACATTGCCTTTGAAATGTCATTTTATTTATTAAACAGAAGTGTAGATTCATAAAAAGATTAAACAATAATACCTTCCTAAATTATCAAGACATTTCAATTTGCTCAGTACAAAACAATCCTACATGGTTTTGACATTGCTTTCTTTTGGGAACAGGAAATATATTTCAACATCTTAGAAATGTGTTAGATATGAAGGCAGATTTTCATGCAACTGTACAGTAAGTCTTGCTTTTGTGCTTGAAGGTGTAATTACAAACTCCAGCAAAACCAGTACTTTAAGTGAGTGATATATGACCCTAGTTTGTTGTTGCTAAAGAAATACCATCCTAAATTTACCTTGGTTTTAAGCTTTCATGATCCTATCAGCAGACTAGGATCAAAGCATCCAGCACACTATCTTGTCCTTGAAGAAATCAAATAAAGGTATCTGTCTGAATGAGGAGTAAGACCAAAGAGCCAAACTGTTCCTTGTACACAGGACCCAGAAGCTGTCGCCTCCAGAGCACATTGTGGATGGGAGAGGAGGGCCAGAGATGCAGGGGCTGCCAAAGGCATATCAAGGGCAACACCACACTGAACCAACGTTTCTCTATAAATACCTTTCTCATCTGGTACACCCATTTGGCTGGAGGCTGTCAGGCTCAGATCCAGGATGCCATGCAAATTAGGGCTAGGAGAGTGTTAGGGTGCAGAGAGACACAAAGCCTACAATTCCAGGGATAATAGGGCGGCCAAAGGCATTCCAACGGGATCACAGCACTGCACCAACATTGCTGCTTCAACATCTTTCTCAGCTGGGACATCCATTTGGCTGAAGGACATCAGTCTCAGAACCAGGGTGCAATGCAAATTATGGTTCGGATTAGGGTTAGTGTTCAGAGATCCACAAAGCCCACAGCATCATGGATACTGGGGCTGACAAAATCATTCCAAAAGAAGCATGGCACTGCAACAGTATTGCTCCTTCAACAAGTTTCTCATCTTTGACACCCATTTGGATGGAGAAAGCCTCAGATCCAGGATGCCACGTAAATTAGACTTAGGGGTTAGTGTTAGGGATAGGGTTAGGGTACAGAGAGAAAGAAAGCCTAAAGCTTCAGGGATATTGGTCCTGCCAAAGGCATGCTGAGGGAGGCACGGCACTGCACCAACATTGCTCCTTCAACAGTTTTCTCATATGACACACCCATTTAGCTGGAATACGTCAACATCAGATCCAAGATGCCATGCAAATTAGGGTTAGTGTTAGGGTTCAGAGAGCCAAAAAACCTAGAGCATCAGGGATACTGATGCTGCCAAAAGCATGCCAAAGAAAGCACAGCACTGCACCAGCATTAGTCTTTCAATACCTTTCTCATCGGGGACACATATTCGGCTGGAGGATGTCAGCCTCAGATCCAGGATGCCGTGCAAATTAGGGTTACGGTTAGGGTTAAGGTTTACAGAGACTCAAAGCCCACAACTCCAGGGATACTGGGGCTGCCAAAGGCATTCCAAGGGGAGCACAGCACTGCACCAACATTGCTCCTCCAACAGCTTTCTCATCTGGGACACCCATTCGGCTGGAGGACGTCAGCCTCAGATCCAGGATGCCATGCAAATTAGGTTTAGGGTTAGGGTTATGGTTCAGAGAGCCAAAAAGCCTAGACCTCCAGGGATACTGGCACCTGCCAAAGGCATGCCAAGGGAAGCACAGCACTGAACCAGCATTGCTGCTTCAACAGCTTTCTCATCTAGGGCATGCATTTGGCTGGAAGACGTCAGACTCAGATCTAGATTGCAATGCAAATTATATTTCGGTTTAGGATTAGGGTTCAGAGAGCCAAAAAGCTTAGACGTTCAGGGATACTGATGCTACCAAGGGCATGCCAAGGGAAGAACATTGCTGCACCAACATTAGTCTTTCAACAGCTTCCTCACCTAGGACACCCATTCGTCTGGAGGACGTCAGCCTCAGATCCAGGATGCCATGCAAATTAGGATTAGGAGAGGGTTAGGACTCACAGAGACACAAACCCTACAACTCCAGGGATAATGGTGCTGCCAAAGGCATTCGAACAGGACCACAGCATTGCACCAACATTGCTGCTTCAACACCTTTCTCATCTGGGACACCCATTCGGCTGGAGGACGTCAGCCTCAGAGCTAGGATGCCATGCAAATTAGGTATGGGGTTGGGGTTAGGGTTCAGAGAGCCAAAAAACCTTGAGCATCATGGATACTGATGCTGCCAAAGGCATGCCAAAGAAAGCACCGCACTGCACCAACATTAGTCTTTCAACAGCTTTCTAAACTGGGACACCCATTCGGCTGGAGGACGTCAGCTTCGGATCCAAGATGCCATGCAAATTAGGGTTAGGTTTAGGGTTAGGGTTCAGAGATACACAAAGCCTACAACTTCAGGGATACTGCGGCTGCTAAAGGCATTCCAAAGGGAGCACAGCACTGCACCAGCATTAGT
>JANHGB010027644.1:0-20147 GCA_026283785.1 Coracopsis vasa | reverse complement strand
GGCAACAATCTGTGATCTTTTCATTTGGGGAAAACAACTGAGAATTGTAAGCCATAGCTGGGTATGTAAATTGGATCAGCTACTGTAGCAGTAGGTGATTAGAGATATTAGATGTTGGGACAGGCTTTGGGTGAGGGGAAAAGAAGTGCTTGTGACCTGCACATCAGTATGTACTGCTCAGTATGTAATTTCCATACTGAACAGTGATGAAACTCTATTAAAATATTCAGTGAAATGCATAATTCTACTTTTTTTTTTGAATGTTGCAAAAAAACTGAGGCTAGAGTTACATTCTGTGAGTTTTCTAAGAGTGAGATAACTGATAAATTTTGAATGTCTATGTACCTAGGCAGATGAAATTATATATAGGTATAATGAGCTATGTGTATGTATCTCTGCTTGTCATTTTATAATGTGGTGCCTTGTCAGGCTGTGTGGTATTTCAGGTAAATTTGAAGTGACAGTTCATTATAGTAAATTAGATGTGAGTAATTTCCTTTATGAGTAAATTTTACATTAAAATGTTTAGAAAGTAGTAAAAGTAACCTTCTTCTGTGCATTTGATGACAATCCAAGTACTGAATAATTCACCATTGCTTTGTATTGCCCATTTACTGCTTGTTGGATCATTTTACACTATAATATTGTTACTGTAAAAAAAAGAAATACATGTTCAGCAGTCTTGGTGACCTCTGGAAAGGAAAATTTATTGGCAGTTGAAAATATGGTTGACATTTTACCAAAGTCTCCTTGAATATTTTTGTTTGTGAAGCCTGCAGAATACTGTACTTTGTAGTTTGAGGCTCTATGGCACATAAATAGTGTGGGGGAGAAAGTTACCATTAGAAGAATTTTTTACCTTAGTTTGCTTCTAGTTACGCTTATTGACAATATAATTTCCAAAATAGTAATGTTTTACTTCTGTCTCTCAGACTAAACATAACTTCTTTTGAAGTTTGAGTTTTCGAAACATTACTTTTTCAGATTGTGTTTGGTTTATTGTTTGTTGGTTTGTTTTTTGGTGTGTTTTTTTCTTAAAGACAGAGTTTTTTTCCACAATGAAATTCTACTTTTTCTTTATGCTCTGTTTGGCATTGAGAATACATAAAGGGATAAAATAATATATTAGCATTTATGAGTATAATTAACAGGAGTTTATTAGCTATAGGTTATTGCCATTGCTGCCTTTAGTTCTAGAGAGCAAAAGTAATTATGTTTGGAGCCTGTTGGTCATTACTTTCGAGTATATCCCTGATCAGGTATTAGAAAACCTCATTTTATGCAAAAAAAAAAAAAGATGAAGAAAGAATAATAGTTCAATGAGAACTCCTCTGATATATTCTGAAGTATATTTTTTAATTGACATATTACATTAATACCATTATCTCATTTCCAAAACCATTATTACTAAAGCCACCTGAATAAAAGTAGTGTAGTTTTTTATTTTTTATATGTTTCCTTTGAAAATTTAGTTTTAACAAGCCAACCATGAATGTAATATGATTGTTGACTCTCTGGTGATTTTTTTTGTTTTGTTTTGTTTCTTTTTCTGTTTAGGTGTTCAAATTTCTGCTTCAGTCACCAGATATTAATGAGGAAGAAAACTTGACTGGTTAGCACAGTTGTGGCAGTTTTTTTGGGTTTTGTATTCCACGGTGTTTGAGGAGAGATTTGAGGAAAATTTCAAGGAATGGAGTTAGCTCACAGTTTACTACTTAATGAAGAAGCATATAACCAGCTCGGTGAATTTCAAAAAGCAGAGTTCATTTTTGAATGGTTACAGTTTTTGGAAAAACTTTTACCAGTGACTAGCAGAGTAAGTATAATGAGACTTGAGAAGAAAAGCACATTATAGTTATTTCTCTCTGGAATTTTTGTTATTTTGTTTAAAAACAAAGAGCTTTATTCAGTATAATTTGCTTCGTATTTTTCATGTACATGCAATGAGAATACGTTCTGTGTTAGCTGCAGCTTTCTAAATGTTACAAGTTTTTGGTAACAGCCCTTCAAATGACAGAGCCACTTGTCCAGTGAAAGGAATTTTTTTTCTTTCTCTTAGTTCAGATAATTACTGCAAGATTTTGCAACCTCATGATGAAGAATGGAAGTCATGCTTCCACCTAGCATGGCACAATTGTTTCGTAGTTCTCTAGCAAGCAAGAATGTAACATTTTTCTCTTATTTTTTTATTTTCCTAGTCAAATGATAAAATATGTTTCCAGCCAACTTTGGTTCACTGTTCAGTGCTTATTAAGTAGGACATGTGGATATGTAGCAATAAAGCAACCTAGATAATGCTGTGTAAGAGTTATGTTCTTTGTGTTAAAATATGCAAATGAAATACAGTGCCAGATGCTTTTTTTTTCTTAAAAAACATTAAAAAACCCTGTAAGACTAAAATAGATGATAGTTTTAAGGGAAGTTCTTTCCTTTCTAATGCCCAACTTCTTGAAACTCTGCTAAACTTCTTCTTTATTACTTAAATTGCTATTATTTCTAGGAACTGTTTTATTTTAAAACAAGCATAAAAGAAGCAAGAAAACACAATTTTGTTTTAGCAGAACATAATTATACAAATGCAATGGTGAAAATACACTTGAAATGCTACTAGAAAGAATTATGCTCTGAAAAATGTTGTGTTTCTTTGTTTTGTTTTTGAAGAATAATAAAGTATTCACATAGTTGAGGTGGCTTTTCTCTAAGTAGAAAAGTGCAATAAAATGTTCATTTTTAACTAAGAATGTCATTTATCAGAATGCTAATAATGAAAGGTAAAGATAATCAGCATTAATTGTCTTTAACTTTTAAATTCAACTGAAGTTTAACTGGTTACCAATCTTTATTTCCAGGCTGATATAAGGGAAAATCAGAAGAAACTAGTTGAGCAATTGACTTCTTTATTAAACAATTCACCAGGACCTCCTACCAGACGGCTTGTTGCCAAGAATTTAGCTGTACTTTATAGCACTGGAGACACTTTTTCTGTTTACCAAACAATTGACAAATGCAATGAACTCATTCGGAGTAAAGATGATTCACCAAGTTATCTGCCTACAAAACTGTAAGTATTTGGTTTAACCCCAAGCTTCAAATCCAGTAACAGCAAGAGAGACAGATTTATATGGCGAGAAGTTAATGAAGGAGAGGGTGTGCTCCCATATTTCTGCCCACTATCCCGTAGAGCTTTGTGTCATATTACATGTAGAATTTGGGAGCCTCCCTGGTTAGAATCATTCTTGTGGGTGTTGCACAGCTGCAAAAAGTAATTTTTTCTTTGATATTGCATCTCTAAAATTTTTAGACTTGACTATTACAGAAGAGAAACTGACTTCATCTGAAGGCAAATTCAAATTGCTTCCTTCTGTCTAGATATTAAAACAATTTTATTTTAATCATTTAGTATATGCTGCCTTGGGGTAGAATTATGAGTGATTAAGTACTTTGGTAGCATTTTATATATTCCTTCCTGTGTCTTTACTGGAAAGTTCTTAGTAAGAAGTTCAGCTGCATGTTTGGGGGGGATGAAATTCAGGTAAATACCTTACAATGTAAATTGCCCTTGAAAGTTTAATAAGCTTAAAATATATTTTTCTTCCTTATTTAGAAGTTTCTTGTTATGATTTATATAAATATACCATGAAATCAATTACACTCAAACACTTTAAAATCACATTAGTTTTAAAGCTTTGAACAGAGGCAGTTTGGTGGCTGATGGGAGTCAGTGTAGGTTGTATGTGTTAGAACAAAATTTGACATACCTGACTAACTATTATTTACTGGAACCATTGCAAATAAATGCCTTGAGTGATTTGAAAGCTAAGCTAAATTAATTTATTTAGGAGTGTAGGAATACTAAACTCAATGCTGTCACTCAGGGCTATAATGACCATAGCGTGCTTTAAGGTAATAGAGTAAACTGATGCCATGTTATGCTTTGTGTTTTTGTTCAGTGAAGGGACAGAACCAGCCGGCAATATGTATTGCAATATTGAATAAACCATGCTTTACGGCACATCAAACAAGCACTGATTATTTAAAAAAAGATGGAGAAAGCTTTTCATATGTAACATAATTAACATTAGTTAAAGAAAAAAAATCTTTACCTGACATGATGCATCTGAGTTCACTGCCAGAACATAATAGTTTCAGATATTATATGTATGCATCAGGAACCAAAAGGGTACAAGACAGTTGGTGATCTCCAGCCAGACAACTGAAAATCAGACCAGAGAGAATACCAGCAACGGCTAACATTCTTACAAGGGCAGGTGTTTGAAAAACACAGAGAAGGTAGTAATAGTGCTGAGAAGAGCAATGAAATGAGCAAGCATAACTCCAGGTACAAATATATAGTTATTGAGCATTAAGTTATCTCTTAATCCAACTGGGGAACTGGACATAATTAGTTAGAAACATCTGAAATGTTTATAACTAAATGCCTAAAGCATAGCCAACAGAACAGAGAAATGTGCACTGATACTGCAGGATGTGAAACTGAATCTTAAGGTGCAAAAATATTATGAATAATCTTTATTTCTGAAACAGTGCACATCTTCCACTATACTGAAGAAAAGTGAAAATAAAGGTAGAGATAGTAAAACATCTTTGTGCATTAATTATACAGTTTATAAAGCAGAGTAGAATCTGCCTTCCTCCTTTGCTTCACATGCTAATGCTCTTTGTGACAACCCAAGTGAAGCTTCCTGAAAGTAGATTTTTGCAAGGAGTCAGCTGTATTTTCCAATACCACAATGTTTTTTTGTTTCCCTGTTGTTCCAACTGACCTCTTGTGAGGTCTTATGAGTTAAGAATAAGGTTGCTATAAAAGGTCTTAGTCTTGCAAAATGAATTACTGCTACTTCCAGCTCCTCAGCAGTGAGTTTCAATAACATTATAGGTGAGTTGTTGTATGGAACAGAACTCTGCCAGTCTTCATTGCTTTGGCTGTAAGATGCCACGCTGGAGGAAGTGGGATGTTGTCAGCATAGCAAGAAGGGATGATGGAGTTCATTGGCAGCAAGACAGAAATGGCAGACAGACAGAAATAGCAGATACCCAGAGTTAGAAGGCAGAGAAGTAGCTATGGGAGAAAGAGGTAGCAGTGTTCAGAATCCTGCTGAGTATGTAAGCAGTAGTGAGGAGAGGAAATAAGAGAGAAATTGGAGGAAAGGGTAGCGGTAAAATATGGTTTGCTTTAAAAAAGGTTTGGAAATGGGATTTTTTATAATACTGACTGAGACAATAGGCTATAGAAGAATAATCAGAACTACAGAATTCTTTATTGAGTAAGATCTTTCATCTTGGGTGGCAAGTGTGAATACTTGGTGATCAGTGAAGAAAGACTGCTCTTTTTTCTTCTTTTTATTTTTTTAGATCATAACTAAAGTGTTGTCTTTGTTTGCCATCTGTCCTTGTTCAGCATACATGCCCATGTTGTCTGGTAGCAACCTCAGCTGTCATTGTTCACAATGTGTTGATTCACCTGAAAACTCCTTTAAATACAGTTTATAGTGAATTGTTCTCTTATCCCATAAATTATAATTTTTCTTTTTTCGCATAGGTGGAAAACTTAAATGTTTTAGACAAGCATTTTAAACAGAACCTTAGATAGGTGCTTATCTACTAAAATTGAGTGTGATGTGAATGACATACCAGATCAGTTAAACAGATCGTGTAGTGTGGATACAGCTTCTTAACTTTACTTCAAATTACAAAGTTTTTTAAAATATCTGCTAGGGTTGCTTTCAAACCATAAGCATTTTGAAAGCATTTGGCTGGTCAGCAAACTTTAATAGCTGATACCAGTGTTCTGCCACATGTTTAAGTATTTTAGGTCTGCATTTTTGTTAGTACCTCTCCAAGTACAATTGCTAAGGCAGTATTTGAAAGAAAACAACTTAAATGTATCTCTATATAGAGAGTTGTATGTCAAAATGGGGCTATGCAGTCAGAGAGGGAAAAACACAGACATGGAGGCTTTTACGTGCAGAAAACTAAATTTACAAGCTTCCTTAGAAACTTGTGGCTGTTGCTTGTTACTTGACAGATAAAGTGACTCAATACAGTTTGAACACAGTGAAGAAGCATTTGTGGGGAAAAGCAAATGGACAACTACAGGCATGATAAAATCCTAGAAGGCAGTAAGAAGAGCTTCCTAAAGTCCTATGCTTTTAACTTTTATAGGAATTTAAGTATTGATACACGGAAGTAGTTGGATTCTCATCTTTAGTTGATTATATGTTAGTCATCAACAAATGTTGCCACTTTGTTGCTAGAAATCACTGTTCAACACTGACTGACTTTTTCATAAAGCATTTAAGCACGTTGGAACAGCCAACCATGTAAGAGTGTTTGCAGGTTATACCATGATGTAATAAGGTAGTTATGATTTGGTTGTTGTTTTTTTTCTGTAGATGTTTGTTAAATATTCCTGATTTGGATTATGATGTTAAATATACATTATTTAGTTTTAAGGCTAATTAAGCAGAATATCTGTGACCGTCAGATGATCAATTTGCTAGCAACATTTGTAATTTTATGCCCAGCCACACCATGAACAGCATTAAAATCCAAACTTGGTGGTGTATACTGAGTTGGATAAAAATAATAATGAAAAATGTTGCTTTAATGAAAATAGGATTTTGGTATGATAAGAGATAAAGAATACCAGTTTTGTTTCTTTTTACTTTGCTTTGTCATTTAGGGAATTACTGTTAATAATAAATGCATTTTCCTAATCAAGAATGTGTTCAGTATGTGGTTTTAAAACTCTTTATGTGAAAGCTGAGTTCAGGTGTGAAATAAGTAAGGTGTTGCTTTGTTGAATGGGGTGCTGAGCAGTGTCACTGCATGTTTAAGAAGATCTAGTCAAAGAACTGGAAGCTGATTAAAGATACAATTTCTTTTTTCCTTATATGCATAAAATTAATTGGTTTAATTCTAGATCTGTCAATACAAAAGCCAAGGGTTTTCCTTAATTATTAAAAGGAAAATGCTCTTTAATTAAGCAGCTCTTTCTTTCTTTTTTAATTTGCTCAATATTTAGTAATTTTTGCTTTTGCTAAAGGATATGGCAGTGAGCATAGAGTCCAGTTGTCAGTTGGAAACTAAATTCAGAATTGTGTGCAGTGAAAAGGACATAGGCTTACAGTTTTATTTCCTTCAAGGTGTTTCCTTATTGCATATTGTTATACATAAATGCCAGAATTTTAATTACTAGACCATTTACTATTGACCATCGGGTAACAAATAAACCTGTCCCTGGCTACTTCTAGCAGCATCTGCCATAGCACAATGCCATAGGCTGTATGATGCAGGGCATGCTCAATTTCTTAGATAGAAATTAATGTTAAGATTTAAAGGTGGATATGCAGATTGTATTCCTATCATAAAATTTATTGGAAGATTGTATTACCTGAATTCTTATATTGTCCAAGTTGTTTTTCCAACCCTTGTATCTGCATTTCTTCTAGACTATGTGCCACACACAGACCATTTTTTTTTTTTTTTTTCTTTTGATAATTCACTTAACATTTTTGGGACATACTGTTTGTTATTTTGTTGTTTGCCCACTGATTACATTAGTTGTCCTAACCCTTTCCATCTATTACTGCATCCATTTTCACGCATCTTTGGATTTGCTTTTGTTTTAGTGCTGCGGTGGTATGCTTGGGCTATTTATACAAAAAATTGGGAAGAATTTTGGGAAACAGTTTTACTGACACCGTTGGGAATGTGCTTAAAGCAATGAAGAATGCAGAGGTATTGGAACAGCATGTTTAAAAAATGATTGGAAAAATAATAGGATGTGTACTGTTGGTAGCTGGACCAATGAATATGAGAAAGTGCATGATACCAAAGTATGAAAAAATTGTGGAAAGTCATAGGATAAAAATCAGTGTCTAAATTCCAAAGAATTACTGGAGAGCTAATGGGTTATGACTGTAAAAGGATGGATCGTAGCTCTTCTCAATCTGATTTCATGAAAGAACTTGATAAACTAGAAAATCTAATTGCCTTATTAGTAAGATCTTTGCTCTAGCTTGTACTTCACCTTTTGAGTGCTAGTGAGTACTTTCCAGTAGAAAATAGAATTACTGTTTTCACTTGCTTATAGAGTTATAGAGCAAGTTACCTGCTTTAACTCACTTCAGCATAAACAGATCTTCAAAAGCTTAAAAGACCCAAATCTTTGTTTACGTATTTCAGTAGCTGCCATTTTGTATTTCAAGGAGCTTAGGTTACAGAACTTTAACATTTCTCTTTTTAATTTTTCAGTCTCAAGGTCGTTATGAGATCATGCTTAGTTTGCAAAATATATTAAATGGCTTAGGAGCTGCTGCTATCCCCTGTCATAGAGAGATTTACAAAGCTGCCAGATCCTGTTTGACAGATCGATCCATGGCAGTCCGCTGTGCTGCTGCAAAGGTAAAGTGCTTTAATAGTGTTTTTTATCAAGTAAGATCCCTAAATAAAATTCTGGTTTAATGGATTACAAGCACAGCAGTGAATACATTGTTTGCTTATATTTATTTTTTTGAGATTGCATTGGCAGCAAAAAATCAAGTTATTTTAGTATGGAGAACTTTGTGTATTATGTAGCAAACTAAAGCTTTTACTGAGTGCTTTTCCATGTCAAAACATTTTTTATTTCCCTTTTTTGTTTAGTGTCTTCTTGAACTTCAGAATGAAGCAGTATTTATGTGGAGTACAGACCTGGATAGTGTTGTGACCTTGTGTTTTAAATCCTTTGAAGGTTCCAATTATGATGTACGATTAGCAGTTTCAAAACTTCTAGGCACAGTTTTGGCTAGAGCTCTAACATCTAAACAGACAACAGGTAAAGTTTGTGCTCTGCTGATTCTTCATCTGTAAAAATCTGTTAGATGATAAGAAACTACCGAGTTCTGTTGAAGCCTGAAGTAAAATCACAATGTAAGCTTCATCTGGCTGGTCATCTCTCTGGTTTGGTCTGTTTTGTAACATTTTTCTTGTGAAGTGTTGTGGTTTTGGTTGCGTTAATGTATATAAACATTTATAATAAACAAGGAAAAACAATTGGTAAAACTGTTCTTCTCTATTGTAAGATTTTTATTGTATGGAGAGAAATTAGTAGCCTCAAGAATTTAAAGGCAAGATTGCATTAAACAGCTTAGAGAACAATAAGGCTTGAGAGAGTGTCTCTTTGTTAAACTAAAGAGTTAAGGATATCTTCAGGCTGTTTTTCCACAATCATCAATTTCCACATCTGGATTGTATAGCAGTACAAATGTGATAAGAAGCAGAAATGAGCGTGTAGTTTTGTTTGCTTAACAGACCACATAAATTTCTGCTGACAGACAGTACTTGATCTAATTGAAGCATCCTGGTACAAAGTTAACAACTCCAATCTTCAGTGTCATTCAGAGTGGGTGTTTCTAGTCCAATCTTAGGAGCCCAAAGCTAAATATCTATCTTTAATCTAAGCAAAATACAATGCATCTGGTTAAAAGTATGATTCAGACTGTTCTGCTATTAATGGCATCAGAGAAGACCTTCAGTGCAATAAGCAGCAAATGACAACATTACATGCCTTAAGCCCAACTTAGAATCATACAAACACAGAATAGTTAGGGTTGGAAAGGGCCTTAAGATCATCTAGTTCCAACCTGCCTGCCATGGGCAAGGACATCTCACACTTGACCAAGACTAGACCATGTCATCCAAGACTCCATCTTACCTGCCCTTGAACACTGCCAGGGATGGAGCATTTACCACTTCTTTGGGCAACCCATTCCAGTGCCTCACCACCGTCACAGAAAAGGACTTCTTCCTTATATCTAACCTAAACTTCCTCTGTTTAAGTTTAAACCCGTTACCCCTTGTCCTATCACTACAGTCCCTAAAGAAAAGTCCCTCTCCAGCATCCTTGTAGGCCCCCTTCAGATACTGGAAGGCTGCTATGGTCTCCATGCAGCCTTCTCTTCTCCAGGCTGAACAGCTCCAGGTTTCTCAGCCTGTCTTCATATGGGAGGTGATCCCTCCCCCTTATCATTCCTGTGGCCTTCCTCTGGACTTGCTCCTGCGTTTCAGAACTCTTGAGACTGTGGATTTTCATTGAAGACTCTGAAGTCTTGATTTCTTAAGTATTTTTCTAAGAATCTTTCGGAGAGAATTATTATGTTACAGAAAAAACCCAGTGTTTATCTTTTCCCAAAGAAGTAAAAAAAAAAAAAAAAAAAATACTGAGCCTCTTTATGGACTCAGTACTTTTCTTCAGAAATACGGCTACATTGCTTGCAAAGTTTAAAGTGCTAAGATAAGGTTAAATAAGAAGCTCGTCAACTGTTGGTTGGCTTTTTTATTTTAGGTATTTTTAGTTAAAAAGAAGAGAAAGCTAAGTGAGAAATAAGCTAGGTGGGGCTAGAAGGGGCTAGGGGAGAGTTGAAGGAAGCAGTACATAAAGAAGTGTGTAGTTCTGAAGTTTCTATATTGTATTCAATAATCTGCTGATACTTGTTTGGGTTTTGGGGGTTTTTTTGGACATGATTATCTCATATCCTCTCATTCATTTTCCCATTTCAATACATGGAAGAGAATTGAAAAGTGCACTGAAAATATTAGGCCACTTAATTTGCACAGTGTGCAGTTGTCATGCTGTTTGCACTCACATGCCCCAGCATGTATTTTAAATGAACTTTCTGGCAAGAAATAGAACAACAGAATAGGAAATAACGATAAATAGTTTTCCTAGAACATCATAAACATATCCTATTATTCTCATTCTTTTGTAGGGCTAATTTAATACTAAGGTGAGATACTTTTGTTTCTAAGAGAACTTGTAGCTGTGTCCTTATCTGGGTAAGCACAGCAGAAAGGTAATCTGCTTTGGAATAGAGGGTTGTCTTTGGTGGTAAACTGGAATAAGTTAGTCAGGGCTTTTGTGAAGCTTGGGTGGTAGGAATAGGCCATACTGACCTTTTTGCAAAGGGAGTTTAGATTAGATGGAAAAATAAATGTATGTAGACATATTAGGTGATGGCCTAAACTATTTAACGATAGTCGAATCAGAAAAACTTGAAAAAATATTTGGGTTTGCTGGAACACTGAGTCCCAGAACGTCTTCATTTCTATTGTGAAATTATGCTCAAACAGCATTTGGATTTAGTTGTGGTACTGAACTTGTGCAAGTTGTTTTTTTTTCTAAAACAGAGTTGAAACTTTTCTTCAAAAATGTAAGTAGCTGTACAGAGCTGTTCCCCTAAAGATTTCCATCTATTCTTAGCATCCACCAGGCATAACTTCCGAAGAATCTCTTTGGAAGAAGCAATGGAGCTACTGGGAACTGGATTTCTACGTGGAAGTTGTGGATTTCTACGAGCCAGTGGCGACATATTGAAAGGGACCAGTTCAGTCAGCAGAGATGTTAGAGTTGGAGTCACTCAGGTTTGGATTGCGTTAGTTATGATTTTTTGCTAAAAATTCCTATAGCTGCTTTGCTTTCCATGTATCCCTTATTTCATCCTTTTTTGTATCCATGATGAAATGTATGTACTTTAAAATAAGGATTTACATCTTGAGTTATGCTAGAATAAAAAAACTTTTGTTGTTGCTTATTGTTTACCTGACAGTTTGCATTTTTCAAAATTAAATATGTATTATGTCTGAAAGCTGCGTGTGATCTGAATTTCAAGTGATATAAATAAGGACATTCTTCAAATATTTAAAACTTAATACCTTATGTCTAAAAGTGAAAGGGAGAAGTTACATAGGGAATGGTTTCCTTCAGTATAGGGACATTCCTAGTCCTGTTCTGAAAGAATGGTTTTGCTGTAAGTAAGTGCATGAAAAATAAGGGAAACAGAATTTAGTGGGGAAGCCCCCAAACATCTGTTTTGCTGTATTCCAGGATGATCAGTTAGAGGATGGAATCTTCTGAGCAGGACTGGAGTCAGATCATATAGTGCATGCTGGTAAAAACAGGATAAATTTTTCAGATAATATCAGATTGACTTTTTTTCTAGAAATAGTATTTTAAACAGCATTTACATGGTAAGACCTAGATATTCAAATGTTAAACCTCTGGATCAAGGCTAAAGGTCATGATGAACATTTACATATCAAACAGCTGTAGTATTTTAATATGTTACAGTCGCCACAGCTATTTGATACATCCCCTTTTCCAGTAAAGGGGCATTTCCAGTTCACGTCAACTTCTGCAGTGCAAAAAAAATCTGTAAATTAGCCTCAGTTACTGATAGAAGCTGCCAGACTTTGCTCTGAAACAGCTAGAAGGTGCTCACAAATTGTCTCCCATACTCAGATCATGGTGGGTGGAAGCATTAACTTCTGGCAGAGAGACAGAAAAGCTGGGGAACCTTGACAGCTATTTGCCTAGAAAATGCATGCCAGACTCCTAGGGTGTTCTGTATACATGGTGGGTTTATTAGTTTTCCAGGAATAGATAGTTCACTGGTTTGACTATTTGTACTGCTTTTTGGAGGTTGTCTCCTTTTTTGTGCATTTCTATGTTAACACAATAGTACCTGTGCTAGACAGTACACTCTAACTTTTCCAGAACTAGTTAAAATAGTGCAGTGTTTCTTTAAAGAAAACTTGAGAAATTGTGCATATGTCAGTGCCTGTGAGTAGAAAACACTTGCAGTTGTAAAATGTATTAATTACAATGTGAATTGCAGCTTATTATAAATTAAAAAATAAGAAAAACACTGAAGTTTACTTCTTACATATGGAAGAAGAATTTATATTTATTTGCAACAAAGCCAGGTTCAAGATATAGTTGTAACTGTAGCCATGGCAGTATGACTCTTCACAAGTCTTATTTATTCTGTTAAATTCCTCAGTTTTCGAATCTGTGAAACAAGGGTAATGTACTGGTACATTATGAAGTCTAAGTAGTATTTGTCGAGCTATTAGATGCTAACAGGATCTAATAGTAAATTTCTCCATTTATAGTACTTCACTTTCTTTTATGTGAATAATTTTGTTGTTAATATTAGACATGAGACAAAATATATATGAGGCAAATATAGAAGTTTGTTGATATGGGTACAAGTTGTGAACTTATGAGGAATTTTGTGCATTCATTTTCATATTCTCATTTTTATATTCCCTTTTCTTGATGGTAACACATCTATCCATTTAAAAAATCCAACATGTGCACATGGAAAGCATTTGTAAGGGAGCGTATTATGTGGCAAAATAAATGGTCTTGTGATTAGATTTGTAAAGTGACTCTGCGTTCTTTGTCTTTGTTGTGACAAATGTAGTCTTTTTATGGTACCTCCACTGCAAGGCAAACAAATTCATTGACATGAAGAGCAGTGCTTGGGGGGTGCAAATATTCACTAATTCAAAGCATATAATAACAAAATTCTCTCAGGGTTATGGGTTATAGTTTTGTAACATAGTAGTTCTTAAAATGCATTCATACATTAAATTTGGGTTCCATGTGCAGAATGTTAAATAGCTGGAATCTGTTGTTCAGTGGGACCAAACACAATGTTTTACATAACAAGTGCCTGTGCAGGGTAAACTGCCATTTCTCACACTCTAGGATAAAATAACATGGGCAAGCAGCTTGAATTAACTTACAGTAAAAGCAGGCTACAATATTGCTAGTACAGTTTTGATAGTAATGTACATAATTTAAATAGATTAAAACAAAATTTGCAGCTACCTGAAAGTGAGAATGTATGGGATTTGTTAATGTGTAAATGTATAAGTAATCTCAATTTAGTGATGTTTTAGTTGTGGCAGTATGCAGAGATTAAAAAAATAAATGTATGCAGTATTGTTGGCAGTGGTTTTCTGGCTGATATTGCTCTAAAATATGTTTTCTTTTCAAATTTCTTCCAGGCATATGTGGTATTTGTCTCTACATTAGGAGCACAATGGCTTGAAAGGAACTTCTCTGCCTTCCTTTCCCATACTCTATATCTTGTGTCTCAGTCTCACCCTAAAGCTATTCAGAGTCAGATGGATGCTATCGGCTGTCGCCGCTGTGTTTCATTTATCCTTCGAGCTACAGTAGGAGGCCTTCTTGGGGAAAAAGCTCAAATTGCAGCTGCCAAGGAGATTTGTCAGGCCATCTGGAAACTGAAGAAAGTTGTGGGTATGGGTCTAACAAGATTATCCATTTGGGCCTCTGTTTTTCCTTTTTAAGTAATTGTCTAATTTCCTAATCCAGAGACTGCAGAAATAGAATATATAGTAGTGATTTATTACCATAATAATGTAGAGGGCTTTTAATGGACTGCTTTGTTTTTAGCTTAAACTGATTATTTGTTTGTGTGTATATACTCACATGTGTACACGTCTCTTACAGCACTCTTCTCTGGTGATATCATTTTAACCAATTACAAATAATAAATACATGCAGTAATAACATACAGACAGTATTGTAAGCCAATGTATGTCTAGCCAGATTCTGCCGCCTTGTTCTGAGAAGCTGACACTGCTGATGGTTCAAAAAAGAAGCATTAGTTCCTGATTGACAAAATGAGCATTTCTCCCAGAGAAAACCTCTCTTGCATGATAAAGTCTTGTATACAGCTTCCAAAAAAAGCTGCTCATCTCCCACCATAGGGGAAAAGAAAGAGAATGCTGGGCATAACCAGTCATCCCCTGGTATACAGCTGCTTATTGTATCCCATTTAAATATCTAAATGTTAAATGTCTCAACTGACATAATTATTTGTGTCTCAAAAGATGAATTTTTCAAAACCTCCAGATTTTTCTCTCCCTTTTTGTTCCCCGCCACTCCACCTTCTCGCATGCTTACTTGCGCTATTTCACTCTTTACTTCTTTTTTGTCCCACTGTGTAGTAAATGGCAAGTTAAATCAAAGCATGATCTCTTCAAGTCACTTCAGTGAGGCTGAGAATAGCATGCTCCTTAATGGCCACTCTTCCCTATCACTAAAAGATAAGCAATTTGGTAGTTTCCATTTCCCCTTCCCACCTGCCCTCCCAGATGTTACTACACTATCCATGTGAGTAATAGAAATGTGCTTGTCTCAGTGAAGGTAAACCTTTATGAGAACAGTTTGGTCGATAATAATAATGGTAATGATAAAAGCTCGTTTGGCAATATAAACAACTTATCAGAACAATATCTTTGTTCTGATCTGTTTGTTTCATTCTGGCAATGATTTCATGGGGATCTTCCTATATTGTGTTATCAGATGGTGCAGTGAGTGACGGTAACTTGGAAACAAAAATTAGTACAACAGATGTAACAGCAAGTCAGCATGTGCTTGTGTGTGCACTTCAGGAGCTTGGAAGTCTCATCCATGGCTTGGGAACTACAGCAGCACCATTACTACAAGACTCCAGTACAGGTACAACCCCTGAATTATTTTGTGAACCAGAGTACAAAATACATTCATTTATTCACCGTGATCTTCTCTGATTTCTTATGGCTAGACAGTCAATATTTTCAAATCTGCTGGGTTCCTTTGTGTGACATTGACCATCACAACCTTTATTCTGGTGTGCAATCTTCTCACCTGGACCTCCTTAGTAGTTCTATACTTTTCTGTTTTCTTCCACTTAACTAACAAAGCCACAAAAACCAACAAAACAACCCCATAAAAAAAGACACAAAAACAGAACAAGAAAGGGGTTGGTAAACTTCCATGCTGTAGGAAATCTTCAGGTATTGTCCAAGGAGTTCTGTATCTTCTCTGACCTGCATTAGTACATTAATTTAAAGCAAACAAACAAAAAAATCCATGTCAAATTTAACTCTGTTAATGGTTGTATTTGAAGTCCAACGCTTTGTAATGTTTACAGTTCATTTGAGCTGTGTATCTTCATCTGCCTTTATTTAGCTGCATTTATTCTGGATGTGTTCAAGTGGACATCTGCTTCCTTGATTATACTTACAGATATATTCTATGCATGTTTGTGGATAACTGTGTAATATGTTAGGTTTTCTTCATGTTGTTACTTTTCAGGGTAACTTTTTTGATAAGTATTTGGCTATTTCAATTTGATAAGAAATATTTCCCAATAAAAATCCATAGTACTTTTTAAAGAGAAGTACAGACACTGGATAGTGGTGTGTTCAGCTGTCCTTCGTATACATTTTCGCTTGTTTCACAATCTGCTTGCATGTTTCTTAAGTGTGTTAATGCATTTTATTTTTCAGGAGTTCTGGAAGCAGTAATTTCTGTCATTCTTCATCCCAGCATTTCAGTTAGACTAACAGCAGCTTGGTGTTTACGCTGTATTGCAGTAGCATTGCCCTCCTATGTGTCCCTACTGTTGGATCGTTGCATTGAACGTCTTACTACATTGAAATCCTCCCCAGAAGCAGTAACTGGCTACAGTTTTGCGGTTGCTGCTTTGCTGGGTGCAGTAAAACACTGTCCTTTAGGAATTCCACATGGAAAAGGGAAGGTATGGTCTGAATACTTTACTTACAGGCAGTTTTTTATTTTTTACAGTCCTATTTGCATGTGTTCTTTATGACATAACCCAGTATACTGATGAGATACTTTATTTCCTCGAGAAGGTAATTTTGAAGCATACAATAAGTAAAATAAGCAAGTGTTTTTCTCACATTTGTCAGGATTTTGAATTTATCAGGAAATGTCACTAATGACCACTGATACTGTTACGTGTTTTTATTGAGGAAGTTTGCTGGGGGATAGGTTTGTTGTTTTGGGACAGAGGTCAATTCTGTGGAGCTGTAAGGACAGCTGTAAGGCCACTCCTTAATATTGAACAGCCTAAGGAAAGGTTTACCCGGAGAAGACATTTATTCAGTAGAGTTACATTTTTCAGAACTTCAAACTAAATTATTTACAGCAAGATCAAACCTTCTGCAATTCTGGCCCAGTTTGATGTTGGCTTGAATTAGAAAGCTGTCATTTAAGCAGTGTTAGTGGTGATAAAAGGCTAGTTTGGAGCAGACTTTGCCAAAGGAAAAGATCATTTATATTTAAAAACATAATTAAATGTATATAGAGGGACTGTTGCATGCTGTGATGCTGAAACAAGTTTCCTAGAAGGAAACTCATTCAACCACAGATTAAGCCAAATTAATATTTCCCAGGCCTATTAGTGACTCTCCAGTGTACAGTTTGGTCAGTGCTTACACCAGTAACAGCAATTATGTGTTATCTTGAAAATCTTTGGTCAAGTCCAAAGAAATCTTTAATCAAGTCCAACAGATACATGCTTTAATTTCATTTTACAGAGGCTAACAGCAAGCAGTTTCTTGCATTAACATCATAGTCTAACTTGCAGTCTCTCCAAGATCCAGTCTCTCCACTAGCACAGATAGGACATACTGTGCTCTGAAGTTTTAGGAATACACAGATGTAGAAATACAGATCAGGAGAAGCTGTTTCCATCTCAATGAGAACTTCATCCATGGAGTTATACTCACAGTTGGAACACCACAACACGACATAAATGTCAGCAGTACATGCTGCATAATGTAGACACGTTCTTGGTTCTGAAGATACCTTTTCTGGAGCCAGTGGACATTAGAGAAGAAATGGCACACTTTTATTCAAGGATTGTGAAGTTGTTTATAATTGCACCGCTGTAAGATGAAAGGAATGCTTTAGTACATTTGGAGTAATGTCCCTTGTAGTGACTTGCAGTGATTCCAAACCACCCTTTCCGTGTTGCTGAGTAGTAACAGTTCCATGCCACTCCTTAATAGACATTGCTAGCTACAGTTCTCCACATTTAAAGACCCAGCTGCTGATGAAATAATTTATAAATGTTAGAAAAAAAAAAAACCCACCTGAAAAGCCTAGTTTTTCTTAGCTTTCGAATTTTTTTCTTATGATTACTGAAAGACCATGGGGAGAGAACAAAATTAATATCATTTGCCCAGTTATATAGAAGTGTCATTCAAATACTGTGCACCTAAATAAGCAGAACTAAAGTTTCTATTTAACAGAGAAACTTAATTGTTAACAAAGATTTCTGTTAGAGGAAAATAATAGGATGAAATAGGGTCAGGAGGAGGTATGGGAGGGCACAGAAAAGTGTGGGAGAAATACTATTCTGCGCTAAACTGGCAGGGAGGAGAACAGAGAAGTTGACAAAAGCCCTTTCCCATTCTCTCCTAGGAACACTGCCAGATTCCAGGCTAGCTCCTCTTCTGGGGAGCTGAAAGAGACCAGTGTTAAATAGAGCACTTTTGAAAAGGAAATATCAAATGTAGACAGTAGTGAAATACTGAACAGACAGTATTTCACTGTCTGTGAAATACTGGACAGAAGCTGTGTTATATTAATGTATTTTCCTTTGAAAGAGTGGTTAGAGTTGCAGGTGGAACCTGTTGAGGAAAACAAAATAATTAGTGGGTTTGTATGTGTTTAGCATTCTGTACTAATGCTTACAGTTCAAAAAAATCCTTCAAAAATGAGACATTTGTCCTAATACATAGAAAGTTGCCATAAATCATTAAATGAAATCCTTTCTAGGATGTTTGTCTTACAGGTAATTTAAGTATACTAAGCTGTTAGTGATTTTCAGTAGTATAATTTAACAAGGGTACTGCTTTAGAATCAAGTATTTTAACTCTGTCAGGAATCTATGTAAATAGATTTCTTCATTTGCAACCACCCGATAGCATTATGGAACTGGGGAAACTAACATTTTCAGAATACTGAGGTTTGGAAGTGAACAAATTTCAAACTTTCATAAAGAAAGCTTTCATGTGCAAACTTTCATGACACGTTTTGTAAGTGTGAAAATTTTAGAAGGATGTTGTCTATACTGTCCAAATAAGTTATAATGTGCAAAAAAAAATGATAGAAGGATGTTGTCTATACTGAGGCTTTTAATGATATTGATAATCATTCTTCTTACTTGTAATACTAATTTATAAGCTGTTTTGTTTGGTGACCAGACATAATGCAGAATATAAGAAATACTTTTTGGTGTAAGGGAAACATGATTGGAGCAAACCAGTTGCAGAATGCTTTGAGCATTTGTAGTCATAATTGTCTGTAGACACAGTGCATGTTCTTACTTGTAAACTCTTTGTAGTTTGTGCTTTAGTAAGAGTGCAGATTATCACCTTGCATGTAGCACATAATAGTAGGCATGGTCAATTATTGCGGAGAAGCTAAGATAGGATTAGTTTTTAACTATACTATTGTAACTTGTTTGTTTAGTCAGACCATTTATTGATTAAAATACTGACAGAGATAATGATAGACCTTATTATAAAATAAGGAGAAAAAGATTGTTATCCCTCTCACAGCTGCATCTGAGCCCTAATTCGTATGTCTCATGCTATCCTTTTTCTACATAGTAACATAAAGTATCAGAATGCTTCTATACTTGCAATGCAATTCTGCGAGAGCCTGTCAGTGTACTGCTGATAAAAGAAAGGGAACAAAGCAGCAAGGTAGCTTATCTAGTACCCCACAAAACTTTTGAAGCCATTCCATACTAGTACTGAAGTCAGTCATTGCAACTTCATGAGCCTAAGTTTATTGCCAGAGTACGAGAGAAAGAGAGCATTCGGTTTTGGGACACTGAAATAGAATTAAGTATCACAGCAAATAGTATTGAAATTACATATGGTAGTTACTAACATGCTTATGCTCTGTTTTTGTCTTTAACTTTGAAGGTAATCATGACAGTAGCAGAGGATTTGTTGTGTTCTGCTTCTCAGAACAGTCGCATTTCACTACAGCGAACACAGGCTGGATGGCTGTTGATAGCTGCCCTCATGACATTAGGTAGTAGCTTTCTACAGTTTTTCTTAAATTACATCAAGCTGTTCTGTGTTTTGTCTCTGACTTTAATTCTTTGATGTTCATTTGATTTACAACTGCAAAATAATACTTTAAAAAAACCCCAAATATTGGTCGAAATATTTAGAAAATCTTTCTAAATCAAAGTGTTATTTCTTTTAAATTTGCTATTAGTTCATTGGGAGCAAAGTCTGAAAAACAGTGAGTGAGTGGGAGCAATATTGATTAAATGTAGACAATAAATTTCAAAATCAATCCAACCAAATGCCACTGTGGTCATGAAGACTTACACTGATATTTTTTTAACATCTGTTCCAATACAAAATGAGCTAATCATTTGTATTTCCCTCTTGTCAGGCATTTAAATCTTACAGAACTTTCTGATATTTCCTAGTGGTCAGATTATTGACTG
>JANHGB010027642.1:0-18263 GCA_026283785.1 Coracopsis vasa | reverse complement strand
CGGTCGCTGCTCCGAGTGAGAGGCCGCCCCTTCTGCCGGGACCCCCGGGGACTCGGGGACCTTTGTGTCTCTCGCAGCCTTGGAGGCTGTCCGTGATGCTGGGGCACGAAGGCCAGTGTCAGGTCGCGCTTCCTTTCGAGTGGCCTTCACTTGGGTGGGAAGCGATTGTCTGTCCCAGCTTTCTGGGGGGACCCCGGGTGTGTCATTTCGCCATACAACTCGGGAAGAGATCAGGGGCTCCTGTGGATGCCCCACTGAAGCAAGGCGCCAAGGATTGGGTTATCTGTCGTATTTGCAAGGAGCACTGCCAAAGTGAGAGGTCTTTGTGCCAAAGTGAGTTGTCTTAGTGCCCTATCTCGAGGGGGATCCCATCTTCAGCAGGCAGCTGAAAGTTTCCTATGTAGTTAGATGTGATGGTCTAAGATGTGGCTGCAGGGGTGGGAACAGAGACCTGGTGTACAGGCTATGTTTTGAAGAAAGTGCCATAGAGTACTTGAAGAGGAGGCTTTAGACATTTCTAGATCGAGTCAGTGGGTACTTGAGATGTCCTTTGGATAACTGGAGTCTTAACTATTTTTAATCAAGGTATGCTGTGTGGCACATTTACAGAGTAGTATCATGAGATTTCAGAAACTATTAGGTCCAAGTTCCAGTGAATGTATAGTATAAAGTCAGCTTGTTCCTACTATCACCTGATAAGGTTGTTTTTGTGTAGAAGACAAAACAGTGAAAATGTTTAATGACTGCTATGGAGAACAAAGCTCTTGGAGCATTAGCAAGTGATAAAAAGTCACTGCACTGTAATGGTTGTGTACTTGGTGAATTATTCACTCAATTAACTTAATTTGCTTGTTTACTGGAAGCAAAATAGTTATAGTTGGTATATCTTACAGCCTTAGAAAGATCCCATTCCTCATTTGAGATTTTATAGCCTTTTTTGTGGTGTTAGTGGCTTCTTCCTTTACACTTATGATCTTGGCTGAATAAGACACTATAATACCTTATAGGCAACTGTTGGCAGGGAAAGCACGAAGGCTAAAGGTGACGGGAGATTTGGCTGCTGGACTGTACTACCATCCTCTCACTTGTATTGTTTAAACTTAGTGCTGAACAAGCATAAGACTTAGTGTCATGTTTTGCTCTGGGTGACTCTGCTTACCAGGGGAGTTGTTAGCCACTGTATACATCTAGCTCTTTCAGGCTGTTTTACAAGCTCTTGTTTATGTTAATGCTTTTGCAGTTGGAGGAAGCGTTGTTGTGGAAGATCAGCCAGATGTGAGTGCGGTATTGTCTGCCTACAATCAACAGGGAGACCCGACTCTGTATGAGGAATACTACAGTGGATTAAAACACTTCATTGAGTGTTCTCTGGACTGTCATCGAGCGGAATTGTCTCAGCTGTTTTATCCTCTCTTTGTGCACATGTACTTGGAACTGGTCTACAATCAACATGAGAGTGAAGCAAAGTCTTTTTTTGAAAGGTAATCTGAAGTAATGGTACCACGGATTACAGTAACTGTTCTTAAATCCTTTTCCAATCTTCTATCTCAGAAAGATACGCAAAATTAATGCTTTTGAACTGTCCATGGGCGTACTTTGAACCATCTTTATGGTGAGCTGATGGGCTCTGTGCTGCAGAAGTATCAATGAAGAGATACTTCTTTAGGGAAAGAGTGTGGGGTCATTTTTTTTAGCACTGGAAAATTTTACTGAGATGCCGAAGTAATGTATGCTGTACATATTGCTAATGTCATAATGTGTATATTGAAATTCTTCAAGTGAGATTAAAGGAATTAATTTGTGGCTAATCTATAATTTTCTGTGCTTTTACTGTGGTTCACTTCTTTATCACTTGAGAAGAAAATGAAATTTGTTTTCTGGATTCAGACCAATTCTGAAATATTTTGATCTGAATTGATAACTTTGTCTCTCTCCAATATGGTCAGCAAAAATGGTGCTGTAAATAGTTAAAATGTTCCTTGCCACAACTATTTTATAACATGGTTTGAGTAAAAATGAAAAACTCTAGACATACGTTAGCTATTAGGTAATACAAGTGGAGAGTGAGAAAAACATACACTATAAAATGTGCATATTCATATAATGAATCAGATATAAATACATTCAAGTAGTCTTGCATAATAAAAAATGACCTGTACTTTATGATGCCACAAATTAAGGTTTCCTTTCTCTAAGTAAACATGTCAGTGTAACTGTTTACTTCAGGCGAGAACCCTTTGGCCATATGAAATTGTGAGGTTCCATTTGTGTGTTTTCTTCATCTTGTTTTTTAACTGTTGAATGCTCTTCCTGTATACAGTAAGTCACTCGTGTATCTTCCCCAGGATGCAATTTATTTTGGCAGAAAATAATCTCTTGTAGTCAGTAGCTTCCAAAAGGTCCTTACATACATGTTTCATGTTAAAGTAATCTAAGGAAGTGTGCACTTAGGAGATAATGTTTTTGTAATAAATCTTAAATTGTTTCAATAGATTTCATGGGGATCAGGAGTGCTATTACCAGGATGACCTGCGTGTGTTATCCAGTTTAACCAAAAAAGAACATATGAAAGGTAACGAGACCATGCTGGATTTCCGAACAAGCAAGTTTGTGCTGCGCATTTCCCGTGACTCTTACCAACTCCTGAAGAGGCATCTTCAGGAAAAGCAGAACAATCAGATCTGGAACATTGTTCAGGAGCATCTTTACATTGATATCTTTGATGGAATGCCTCGCAGTAAACAACAGATAGATGCTATGGTTGGAAGCTTGGCTGGGGAGGCAAAACGAGAGGCTAATAAAGCTAAGGTAGGAGGCAAAGATTGTTGCACTTTTATAATTGAAAATTCTCCCTAGTTTTTACCTTAGTGGAGACTGATAGCTGTCATTTGAGATCTTAAAACCAGCATGAACAGAAGGAAGCAAGAGAACTGTACAGATACTTGTTGGCAGTATCAACAAGATGTGTCACCTTAGAAGAAACAGTGAAACCCTTTTGAGAGATAATGTTATATTCAGCCCACTGAACTAAACTCGAACTAACTCATAAATTGCTCTGTGGTTTTAAAATGGATACCCGACTATTTGGCTTCCTCTTGTACAACAGATGTAATTCTTACTGTCGGTTGTTACAACAAGGTATGTTTGTGTAGATCTTGAGAGCATAGTACTACAGTACTATACACATAAATTATGTAAACTGTCGGGATTATGCTATAAGGAAGTGTGAAGAGATGGTGGGAGAACTTACAGTTGTCCAGATCAGTCGCTGAGTAAAACAACAGAATGTGTCCTGCATTTGTTATGGACTAACCTGTAATGTACACACTAATATTAAACATAGCACTTCTAAAGTGCTTGGATAATTACATTGAAAACTTTCCATTAAAAAAAAACAGTTTTCAGTAAGAAAAGCAATTACTGTTTTGTGTCGTGTGTTTTATTGGCTTCCAGGTTTTCTTTGGCTTATTGAAAGAACCAGAGTTTGATGTGCCTTTGGATGATGAAGATGAAGAAGGAGAAAATGAGGAGGGAAAGCCAAAGAAGAAAAAACCTAAAAAAGACAGCGTAGGGTCAAAAAGTAAAAAACAGGACCCTAATGCTCCTCCCCAAAACAGGTACCAAGGGAATGATGTATAGAGAAGTCTTGTTAAATCCAGTCATGTCATGCCAAACCTACATCGCTGTTCACATAACATTTTTAGCATTTTGGCCATTTCAGCCCTACACAGCTTTAGCCATACGACTTCTAAGGGAGGTAATGGAAAGCTTAGCATATAACTCTCTGTTTTTGCCCTTCAAGTCAATCTGAATTTTCCTTGATAATATTTTACTCTGTTATCCACTTATCTTTTCAGGTCATACTCAATTGTTTATCTTGTTCCACTGTCTCTTTGAAAGTCTTAAAGCTAATGGCTCTTTCTCTGATCACTTAGTCTACATGGACTTCTATTTATTCTAATTCTTGCTTTGTATTTGAATATTGAGGTGTAGGGTTGCATGCAGGGGTTTTGCTTTCTGTGTTTCAATTAATAATATGGAAGGTGCTTTTAGTTTGTAAAAATGTGTGCTTGTAGAATTCCTCTGCCTGAACTGAAAGACTCTGACAAGCTAGATAAAGTCATGAATATGAAGGAAGCTGCACGGCGTGTGCGTCTTGGCCCAGAGTGCCTGCCCTCCATCTGTTTCTACACATTCCTTAATGCTTACCAGGTTGGTAAAAGAAGAGTTTGGGCAATTGGGAAAAGGGAATAAAAATTATAGATATCGCTCTTAACAAAGAAAGAAGACTTGGCATCTTTGACAAGGGTTGTTGGAGTATTTGGAATAAGTGTTGTAAAGTTGATGTTCCAAAACTTTAACAATTCTCTGTAGAGACTCCTTAAACTGTATAATTTCCGTGTTCTTGGTTTTGCTCTGATTTTAACAGAATTCCTGCTTTTGTTTTTCCTGTGGGCCCAGAGTGTATTCTGCAGCATGCAGAAGATGTTTTGCACCAGAATGCTGGATAATGGCACTGTTTTGTCACTATTAGCTCTGCTTCATTCGTACAGTTCACATATGCTTCATTCATACATGCTTAATTCAGTTTTTAATGGCACAAGAATTTACACGCTTATGCCTATTCTAAAATAGTCCCCTCTTATTTTTGTAAATAAGTAAAATTAATTTTCTTATTAGTACTTAGGATTTTGTAATATTTGGAATTCATCATGAAAGATACAAACAATATAAAAGGATATTTTGTGTTTAGGGTCTGACTGCAGTGGATATTACAGATGACTCTAGCATGATTGTAGGAGGCTTTGCTGATTCTACTGTCAGAGTGTGGTCTGTGACTCCAAAAAAGCTACGTAGTGTGAAAACAGCAGCAGGTAAGACAGACCATAACACTGAATATGAGAACACATTACTTGTGACAGCTGTGTTTTGCATGAACAGAGAAAGGCATCTATGTCAGGAGAGTTGTCTTCAGCAGTTATATGCTTTGACTTTGAAGAAACTGTATGTGCACAGGTATATTGGATCACATCTTATATACTACCATTAGAAACCTTTGTAAAGGAATGTGAAGTCTGGTTGCGTACACCTGGTGTGAGGTAGTCAGTGCATACAGTTTGGAACCAGCCATCTTGCTTCTGAACCGGATGATAACTACAGGGTATAGTAGGGTTTAGGTGAATTAGGGGTGAGACTAGAGGTACTCTGGGGGAAATTATAAGAGAGAGCTCTGAGAAGGATGGAGGAGAATGTCCTGTAGCTCAAAACCTACACAAATTCAGGCTGCTTTAATTCTGCTGTTTATGTAACAATATGTTGAGGTTGAAGCTAGATACCACACAGACGTTTCTTAACCTTGATGTTTACCTGAGATGTGGTCATGATGTTCAGGAAATAGTAGCCTCACAGACTAAAAGTTATTTTGTGTGTAGCGTGCAGCTGTCAAAACATGTCTGTAAAGAACGTTTGTGGCGTATTAACTTCCTGGGAAAAGGCATGAAAAATTGGCATCTCTATAAAGAAGGTGTTAATGTGTTTGGAGGCTGAACAATGTATGTATGGAAAATAAGACATCAGGATTAATTTATTTTAGCTCAGTTAAGACTTACGGAAGAGTGACTATTATGTAGAGTGTTATTTTCACTTTTTACAATGATAAAAAACATTTCAAGTGCCATTGCATATTTCAAACTCACCAATTCCCATGTACTTTTAGAGGGAATATTATTTGTTTTCTGTTCATGGCGTTTATCTTTGAACTTCTAACAGTTACTATGATGCATGAACTTTGCTATATTGCAGACCTTAGTCTCATCGACAAAGAATCAGACGATGTCTTGGAGAGGATCATGGATGAGAAAACAGCAAGTGAGTTGAAGATTTTATATGGTCACAGTGGACCTGTCTATGGCACCAGCTTCAGTCCTGATAGGTAAAAGAAGTTTACAAGCTAATTAGTTTGCTTGTCTTGAGTTTTGATTGTATGATAATGATTGCAAACATGTTCTTAATGTGGCTTTCTCCAGATAGTTAAAGCAATTCTTATTTATGCAGTTTATAAGAAACTCTGTGTGAATGTAAGTGTTCATTATGCTCAGGTATTGGGCACTGTCAGCTATTGCTGAAATCAACTGGAGCTGAGGATGCCAACACCTTTTTAAAGGTTTAGGGCTTCGATGGCAAAATAGACCATCTTTTTTGCAAACTGTTTAAATTGGGCTTTAACTAACTGAATTGTAGAGAACAACTACAGCAGTGATTTCACTTACAGTATTGCAAAACATAAAACCAGACTGAGTAGCATCATTGCACTTCTTCAAGTTTCTCATATTCTACTGAGACTTAATTTCCAAAATTTATTGAATGGTATCTGTAAAAGAATAGATTTAAAACCATTATGTCATTATGAATGTCTGGACAGTAGAAAGCAAGTTTTAAATGTCTAAAGTTTTGCTTTTGCATGTGTCTAGTCAGGAAACACCCATCACAGAAACACAGCTTTGAAGTAAACTTTGTGTGGAATATGAACATAAAGTCTGGAATTGGGAATGTGAGCATTATATGATTTTTCTTTCAGGGATTCCTGAAATTTTGTTTGGAGTGACATTAAAAGATTTTTTTTTTTTCCAGTAACATTGCATAGCAGTTTACTAGTTATTTTTTTTTTATACCTGGCATTCCTGAGTAAAGAACAGGTCTGTGTGTTGGGGTTTTATTCGTTTGCCTATTTGTGTGGGTTTTTTGGTTTGGTTTTTTTGCCCATAAGCATTGCTGTGTAATCAAAATAAGTCATCAACATCCAATTGTATCTCTTTTTTCCATAAGGACCTAGGACATGATTCTGCTTGAATCAGTTATTGTTGCTTACCCCATCAAAATGCTGATTTATGTGTGACATGATAAACAGATGCTGCTGAAGGGACATAAACATCTCACAGTGTTCTTGCAAAGGTTATACAGTCTGTGTGCAAGTCTGATATGTAATACCCTATACTTTCTCCTGTGACAGGAACTATCTCTTGTCCTGTTCTGAAGATGGCACTGTCAGATTGTGGAGTCTCCAAACATTCACATGTTTGGTGGGATATAAAGGACACAACTACCCAGTATGGGATACGCAATTCTCTCCTTATGGTTATTACTTTGTGTCAGGGGGACATGACAGAGTGGCTCGGTAAGAAGCTGAATGGGTTTTTACTTGTCTGGGTTGGTTTGTGGTGGGTTAACCCTGAAAGTGATTACTTGATATAATCTAGCCTAGCCTAATACTGGAAATACATTTTATTTCATGTCAATTAAAATACTGAACAAATGTTTTAATATAGGTTGTTTCTTCAACACACATCAGATTGTCTGACAACTAAAGAGATGGTGTTTCTCTTATGTGACTATCTGATTAGAAGTATTCTCTTCCAGTTTGCTTAACAACTTGACAGAATTTTTTTTATTTCTCCCTTTGGAAAAGTATGCTTTGGAAAAGTACACTTTTCCAAAACATATCATGCTAATTCAATAAACTGGACAGTAAGAAACCACTTCTTTTTATTCCTCATTGTGCAATAGTTCATAGACTCATAGAGTGGTTTGGGTTGGATGGGACCTTTAAAGGTCTTTTAGTCCAACCTCTTTGGTTGGACCCTGAAGATGGGCAGGGCCATCTTCAACTAGACTAGGCTGCTCAGAGCCCTGTCCAACCTGATGCTGAATGTTTTGAGGGATGGGGCATCTACCAGTTCTCTGGGCAATCTGTTCCAGTGTTTTCACCACTCTCATTGTAAAAATTTCCTCATGTCTATTCTAAGTCTCTTTTAGTTTAAAACCATTACCTCTTGTCTTATTGTAACAGGCCCGGATAAAAGTTTGTCCCCATCTGTTTTATAAGCCTCCTTTAAGTACTGAAAGGCTTCTCTTCTCCAGGCTGAACAACCCCAACCCTCTCAGCCTGTCTTCACAGGAGAGATGTTCCATCCCTCTGATGGTTTTTGTGGCTCTCCTGGACCCGCTCTAAGAGGTGCAGATACTGAACTTCGTCAAAATTCTTACTAATAAAAGCTTTTCTTTTCAGTCTGTGGGCAACAGATCACTACCAGCCTTTACGGATATTTGCTGGTCATCTTGCTGATGTGACGTGTACCCGATTCCATCCAAACTCCAATTATGTTGCCACAGGCTCAGCAGACAGGACTATACGGCTCTGGGATGTTTTGAATGGGAATTGTGTCAGAATATTCACTGGACATAAGGTAAAGGCGTTATCACTTGCAGTGTGAAAGTGGTTTTATTTCTGTGATGAGATTCTGAAGAGTAGTGTTCAGAATGCCTATGGCTTGACTGACTGAATGTGAGTATATTTAATTAGCTTGCTTGTTGTTCCCTCTCAAATGTCTGTTTAGGGACCAATTCATTCACTGGCATTTTCTCCTAATGGACGATTCCTGGCTACTGGAGCAACAGATGGAAGAGTTCTGCTGTGGGATATTGGACATGGCTTGATGGTTGGAGAATTGAAAGGGCACACTGACACTGTCTACGCACTCAGATTCAGTAGAGATGGAGAGATTTTAGCATCAGGTAAAATTCACTGAAAACAATGAAGTTTCTGTTGTGTTCCATACATCTGAAGAGGATTGGCTGCTTAAATTGAGAAGGACAAAGTAGAATCACTTGCTTAGCACAACCAGCAACTTAAAACTGCTGGTACAAGGCAAGTTCTTCACTGCACTGTGAAATATGGCCCCTGCAAAATTCTGCTGTCTTCTCTATAGCAAACTGTTATTGTGACTTAGAATCAAAGATCTGCTGAAATTGGCATCTAGCCCACAGGAGGTTCCTGCTTTTTCAGTGTTAGGTTATCTAATCCAGACCCAAGTGTTTTGAGAGAGTAGTTCTTTGTGCTTTAACCCCAGGACACTCAGGTGAGATTACAGAAAAGCTGAAATCCTGGTAACTTTTATGTATGTATTCAGAACGTTAGAGGCTTGTGAAAGTCTGTTTCCTTGCAGGATGAGGGCATAAGTCTACAGTTATGAGAAAACCTGCTTTTCGAGCTTTAATTTTCGTTAACTTGCTCCCCACTGACTTTTTTGTATACCTTTTTTATTAATAGACTTCAAACTGTTGCTCATTTTCGTTTTTAGGTTCAATGGATAACACAGTTCGTCTGTGGGATGCTGTGAAGGCATTTGAAGATTTAGAAACTGATGACTTTACTACAGCCACTGGACATATAAACTTGCCTGAAAACTCACAAGACTTGTTACTAGGTACATACATGACCAAATCAACCCCAGTTGTACACCTCCATTTCACACGCAGAAACTTGCTGCTGGCTGCGGGAGCCTACAGTTCACAGTGAATCAGGAAGCTGCAAGACTGACTGTGCCAAGTCACTGTATTCATGACCTCAAGATGTGAGATAAGGAGGAATGTCTTGTACACGTGGATTCCACTAGGAACAAAACTATGTAAACTAATGCAAGCAGCGTTTCTCAGTTCTGCTATTTCATATTTATCCACACTTTGAAAATGCTGGAGATTGACAAGACATCGTGGCTGTAAAAGAAGGAATTGTTCGTGGTGCTTTTGATAAATATATATATATACATGTATATGAAAATGGCTGTCTCATCTCAGAGATGGTATTGAGCTCTGCTGAAACTTCGGGAAAGTTAACAGCCTTGTTATGTGTTCTCAAATGATATTTTTAAAGCACTTAATTTATGGTTAGCAGATGTTTAATCTGTCTCAAACCCAAGTGAAAATTATTCAGTTTCAGGAAAGAAGAATGTAGTTTAATTTGCTGTAGCCTGGGCTGGGCAACAGGTATGGTGAGAGTATCCCAGCAACAAACAGGGCATTGGAAGAGTAGGTCCTGCAGGCAGAGTCCTGTGGGGGACTGCTGTAAAATGACGTGTATGGTGTTTGTGCATCCGAGTACTAAGTTCTGAGAAGATTTCAAACTCCTGTACTCTTGAGTTACCAGAAACACAGATTTTGTTATTCTTAGAGGAAGCCGGTGCTGTGCGACAAGCAACCAGAAGTGCAATGTGAACTTAATTTACCTTCATACTTTATTGTCTGAAAAAGAAAAAGGAGGGAGGGGAGACTGAGACATAACTGAAATACCCATTATTTAAAAAGTGGACTTAAACCCTTTTACATTGTATTGGATCTAAAAGAACTTTAACAACCTTTATCATTTCTGCATAAGGTTTAATATATCAAAAGGCAAAACTAGCCAAGAAGTCAAAATATTGCAGAGTAAAATGATTAATCAGTCCGAAGTGTATTATCAGTTTGTTTTTTGAAAGGCCAACTCATCTGCTGCAGTGACAATTTCCACCCGCAAAAACTGTAACGCAGGAAGGCTTCCTGGACAACCAGTAAAGCTCAGTGCTTTATTGCTAAGAAAGATTAAAACATGCAAGACATTGGGAAGTACACTTCTTGTCTTTGAGCAAAAAACACCACCACCAAAGGACAGGCCCCCAGTTTGGTGGGGTTATATGCTTGTTTTGTTGGTTTTTTATATCTCTTACAAGCTGTATAGAGGTAAACCCATTTTGTGTTCATTACTTTCCAGTAAGGGCTGGGCCACTTGAACAATCTGCTGGCTCTCTAATGAAAATAAAAACAAAGACTTGATATTTCCTAGGTAAAGGAAGTGGAGAACTACCTCCCTTTTCATCCTTTCTCTGACTCCAGGTCTTGGAGTAAAGGTGTATTACACATCAAAGCAAAGGGTGGAAAATTCAATAGGAAGCTCACCTGGAAATGTTTTTTAAAGAAAAAGAGGTTAAACCTAAATACTATGCTCTTTTTTTTGTGTGTGTAATGGTACCTCCACAAAATTTCCTAGCTCTCAATAGGACCAGTTGGACTTAAGTACAGTTGTGGTGAATCAAGTTACCTAAAACAAAGCATGTAGTTTTGACAGCATAAAAACAACACTGCCATATTCTGCCTTTGTATTTTGTACAGTTTTATACTTTTGATACTATAATAAATACTAAACCCACACAGTTTGTGTTTCTATGTTACAAGAAAGTATTTTCTTCTTGGCTGCAATGGAAGGAAGAGCAGTGCTTGTATCTGTGAGCACTCTGCTAAAAGAAACAAAGTAATTCAGAAACAGTTTATGACAAGGTGTTTCATGTAAATCAGCTGAGGGTACATGATAGGTTGTAGCTAATTGGATCTATTACATTGTTACAACAAACAGTATTCATCTGGAAGGTTGCATACAGCAAAGGCCATTTATTGGGACAAAACTCACAGGAGAGGAAGGCCACTACATTTAATTAGGAAGCCCAGAATCTACAAATGGCTTAAAAAAATTACATAAACTAGAGTGAGACAGCACACAGACCCATAATTTCTCTCTCCTTTTTTTCAAGCAACCATGTCTACCTTTTCCTGCCCCCAGTTTGGGAGTCCAGTTGCATTCTTTAGCACCAGCTGTCCCAGTGTCAACCCTGCTGCTGGCTCCTCTTTGAAAAACATGGTGCCCTATAATCACATTTACACATTAGCACTAAGGGGACATCTAAGGAAGGTTCTGAGCTACAGAAAGACACTGGAGAACGCAATAGACAGTTTTTAGTGCTGGGCAGGGAGGGGGCTGCATATATTTAACTGTGGTAGGAGCGCCCCATTTATTAAGAGTCTATGTCCAAGAAAAACTGAACTACTTCAGTCACTGTTTATGAACATGCAGGGTTATGAGAGCTTAGCATCAGCAAAGTAAGCCATTTTCTTTCTGTCAGTTATCTCTGAAAGGCAAGTAAATAAAATACCATCATTTATCAGTCTAATGTGGGAGGTTTTGCATGAAAACCAAACAGGACCTATGCAAAATATGGACAACTGAGGCAGAAGTTGTCATCTGCATTGCATTAATAATTGTGAAGAAGTCATGATTTCCATGTAAGCTACTAGCCTGGAATACAAAAAAATAGGAGCAACCAGGTAACTGCAAACCATGTGAGCTCACCATTACCCACTGAGACATGGAAGTTTGGAGATGCTTTCACCAGCTGTAAGCTCTATGCCAGCATTGTGGTCTTTCCCAGGTTACTTCCAGGTGCTCAGAACACTTTAGGATGTATTGTAACAACAGAAGAGTTTAGTTAAGATTGTAATGACAATGATCAGTTACTCCATTTCTGCTACAAATAGCCATTTTTTGACAGAGAAAAACCAAGAAGTGCACATTTGTGCTTTTTTGCACCATTTCATATTTCAAATAAAACAAGTAATCATTTCAATTTTATTAGCCACAACAGGTAATCAGCTTGCATTACACTGATAACAGATTGGAGGTTCAGACATGCCAGCAACCTGCCAAGAGAAGAGAGATCAAACATAGCAAGTCTTGCACAGTGGTACTAGTAACTGAGCACCCCCTCTCCCCAAGCCCAAACAGTTTTAGTTACAAGCAGGCAAATTCCAGCATCCACAGGAAGAAACAACTGAGGTCCCTTTATAACACACAATGATGCTCAAGCTTACTGTTTCCTATCCTTTTTTGCAGACTATGAGGACAGCCCATACGTTTTTTCAAAATGCCATTTCAGTGGAAATTTTGTATTTGAAAGCAACTCTACAATTTTGTAACACTTGGTTGTTGCTATATAAGAGCAATCACTTCTATACAGGCCTTGCATAGTCAGGTGTACAATATATATAGCTCCATTGTATGGTGTTCCTCTATTCTGTTCAGAAGGTTTTAACAGGCTGCATTAACCTCTGCTTGGAATTCTCTAATACAACCAAGTCCTGAATTCCTATTTTATTATTTCAATGACATACAAAGCAACAGTTATTCCTATTTCACAGCAAAAGGTCAGACCAGAGGCACCCAACAGTTGCAGGCAAAGCCTTAAATGCCTAGCTGCAACACCCTTCCATTCCTCCTTCCTTGCTTACCCTTCATCCCCGCGTGCTGTCTGTCGTCCTATTCACCATGTCAAAACAAAAATACTGGTATCCCATATTTACTACACCCCCTTTAACAACCTACTTAATTCAGAATGCCCCAAATAAGCTGATGCTATGGTTTAGTTGAGATTTAAAATTATAAATACAAAGTGCCTGTGTTTCTCTCTCTCTAATTACACTGTATTGTTAGCAACATGTCCCTTGTCACTGTTT
Organism: Coracopsis vasa; assembly: GCA_026283785.1. Lineage (NCBI taxonomy): Eukaryota > Metazoa > Chordata > Aves > Psittaciformes > Psittacidae > Coracopsis > Coracopsis vasa. The sequence continues at coordinate 5,111 of JANHGB010027642.1, read as the reverse complement.
CTTCTTGGCCTTGTGCTGAAACATTTTGGTCCTGAAACACACTTACCATTTACTTATGTGCCACAGCAGGAGTTTTGTTTTTGGATCTAAGCTTGAAATACAAGACGATCAGTGCAATGCCTGTGTATGTTGCTATTACATACTGGAAAAGATAAAAGTTTAGTTTAGTTTCAGTCTAATACCCACAAAACACCATTATCCTAGACTACAGAAGTTAATATACGTAATACATACATTCCTCCTGCCTGTGATGGTGTAGGAATTGAAGTACTTCGCAAATCCAGTGAACTGGTGTTGAGATCCTGAGTCATGGCCAGCCATGGCTGCTTGTCCTAACAAGCAATACAGGACAGTTAATGAACTGAAAGTGAGTTGGACAGGATCAACAGAAAAATTAAACTAACCTCGACACTGAATTTAAGAATGCCACTGGCAGCTATTAAATCTGCTTTCAGGACATTCAACAGACAGTGCATACACACATGGCGCAGGCACCTTCAGAGCACTGTATCTTAAGGTACAAAACAGGTCACACAAGAGCTGATAAGCAAATGAGGGGTTCTGAAGGGAAGAACATCTATGATTTTCAGAGCTCATTCAAATGGGTTTAAACATAAAAACCAGTGAATATCAGGATGATGACTCTAAAACGGAAAAATCCTCAGAACACTTATGAAGAAAAATCCTGCCAGTCCTGCCAACACAACCATTCAACACAGGCAAATTTCTACCAGTTGTTCATGAATCTGCAGTACCTAAATGAGATGAATCTTCACTGGTTCAGCGAAGAAACAGCTCAATGATGTACTCAAAAACTTGGTGACAACATTCAGAGTAGACCACAACTCTGTTTTGTGATTCAAAATGATGCTTTACAATATCCATGCCATACTAGAGTGCAAGTGTTTGTAACAAGAATTGCCCTGCTCTCAGCTGCACATCTCTATTGCATCTTGCTTTCTAACCCTAGTGCTCACAGATCTAGATAAAAATATACTTCTTTTTCCTCTCCAGTTATTTTCAGCTAGATCAGCAAGCTATTACAGTCAGTCTCAGAAGTGCTTTCACAGGACAACAAAAACACTAAGTACATGAGGACACACTTGTATTTTGTCTGCGTCTGGACTAAAGTTTCACATCTAAGATGTTCAGTAACACAAAAGCATGGTGTGGCTACAGTAGCGTACTTCCAGATTCACTGAATGGCTCAGGTTGGCACCCTGGAGATTGCATAGTCCAACCCCAACCTGCCCAAAGCAAGGGAACACATCCAGTCAGGTTTTTAATACCTTCAGAGATGGAGACTTCACAACTCCTCAGGCAAACTGTTCTGGTGTTTGATCAAACTTAGAATAAAAAGGATTTTCTTTTTAATGTTTAGATATATACTTTTCTTATGTTTAAGAGGGGTTTATGTTTAGGACAAACGTACTGTTTGGTTTTGTAACTCGCCCCAAAACAAGCACACGTATCATATGGTTACCAAGCAAACCAGGCAGATGCTGTAGCCACCGGTATCGCAGAAGAAGAGGGACACAAGACATTGCTACAGCAGGAAATATGCTAACTGACATAGCTCTTAAGCAAACCAAATCCAGTAATGTATCTCTGGTGCATAATCGGGTAAGCACGCCTGCAAGTGGACTAGTAGCTAAAAATCTCAATGTAACAAACTCCGTAAGTATTAGCCATACATGACTTGGAAAGTCAAGGTCATCTTTTCTTATGCTTGACTGATAGAAAACCCGGGAGTCACTGCGTCCTTCCGAGGCCGGCTTAGAGCCCAAACACCACAATACAGCTTTTCTTTATCAGAAGAGTCCGGTGCCCTTGCCATTCCCGGGCCGCTCCCCCTTGCTGCCCTGACACCGGGCGCCGCCGGCTGCCGCGCTCGCCCCCGCCCCGCACAGCAGCCAGGCTCATCTCGCTGGCTCAGACAGCCGCGATCCCGGCGCTCCCTCGCCTCAGCTCCCTCGGGCCGGAGGAAGGGACGCGGCGGCGCCTGGTGCTGAGAGCAATGCAGCGGCTGAAGGTCGCGGGGGCCCCGAGGCACAGCCGCAGCGAGGAGCCACAGAAAGCCGCCCTCCCGCCAGGCGTCACAGCACTATAGGAGGGGTGCACGGGCAGAGCTCTGCAACGGGGCGAGAAGCAGGCTCGCTCCCCATGGACTCCCTACTGTACCTCAGCTGCCGCCGCTGTCCCACCGCTGCCGCTGCGTTCTGCCCTTCGCCAGCGCCCTCCCACAAAATGGCGGCCACAGAGCTGCGCGCGCAGCCACCGCGGGCCGCGTTGATTGGCTGTCCTCTCTCCAGTGAGAGGGTTGCCTCCGCCCCCTCCGCCTGGTTGGCTGAGGAGTGGTTTGCTGCTTCTGTCTGACCTTTGCCTCCTGCCCTAGGTACCGCTTCCGGTGGCCAGCCGTGCTCCCGCGTGTGAATCCCAGTCGCGGCCTCCCGGCGGCGGCGAGCGGAGCGCTGCGGGGACAGAGCGGCGGCGGCGGCCGCGGAGGTGAGGCCACTGCTGGCAGAGCTCCAGCCCTGCCCGCTCCCACTGCGCGGCGTGGCGCGGGTACTGGCGGTGGAAGGGGTCTCTGTGGCTTAGCGAGCCCTCTGCTGAAGCGTGCTTCCGTGAGCTTCAATGTTGTGTGTGCTTGCTCGTTTAAATGAGTGCTCTGTGTCTAACAGACTGCTCTAAATTTGACAACGTCCTGCTTCAGTGCAGGTTTCTGTAGGGGTGCTGTTGACTAAAGTAATACATAGCATGTGGATCGTGACCTAGTGAATGAGGTGGTGTTTATTGATGAAAGTGTAGTAAGGTTAAACATCTATTGTAGTGACATGGTTTAGTGACATGGACTAGGCATTCCAGGGGTAAGGGTTGGACTTGATGATCTTAAAGGTCTTTTCCAACCTAGTCAATTCTGTGATTCTGTTATATGTATATAATAGAGCTGCTCTATAGTTCTCTCTATATAGAATATATGCTGTAGAATAGATTTTATTTTATATATAGATATATGTATATATCTTATAGTTTACACCTTTACAGGTGGTATCCAAAAAGTAAAAGTGCATACCATGCTTGCTTAGAGTTTCATTTATAACTTTCTCCTTGATGACTGAAGCTGGTAAGTTTGTCTTGTCCACTGAATAAAGATCTGTTCAGGAAAATGATGGTTCAAGCAGTTTAATGAATATCTATGTGGTGCATCTATATGCTTTAAAAAATAATACTTTAGTCTTTATTATCCTGTAGAATTGGGTAACAGTAGAAAGTGTTAGGGATGTATATATTTAGATGGACCACTGCAATAATTAGTGTAATCAAATGTTAAATACATTTGGGGATTATGTTCTGTCAATGACCAGCTGTAATCTGAATTCTCTCTTAGTCTGAGGGTAGTTCACTCTTATATCTCTTTAGTGTTTGTGAGGAACAAGCCTAACAACTGCACGTCGAATTTCTGTTTTATCATTTGTCTTACAGAAGTGCAAGCATGGCATCCATGGAAGAAAACTTTCCTCGAGGGGGCATCCAGAAAAAACCCACAGAGGGAAAAACACCCAACACAAAGTTAGAGCGGGACAATTTGTTCGATGTATGTTATTTGTGGGTTCTTGATTAACTCTTCTCAGGGCTCTTCCACTCTCAGAACATGACCTGCAATCCTTCCTATCCCTCACTTCTATAACGAACTATAGAAAGGACTTGCAAGAAGAGATAATGTCTGACATCTACCTTTCTCCTGATCGGTTAAAGATCCCTGATGTCTGATGCATATTGAATGTGGTAACAGAAAAAGATCAAAATTACTGAGCAGGCTTTAGCTTTTAAACTATTTACAAGCACTTTTTCCTTCGAGGTGCTTGTGTAGTGGGGCTGGTGTAAGTGGGTATAGGCTAAGTTTGGCCTTTCTGTTTCTGTTAGTCATGTGGTGTAGATCTTGTGCCACTCTCTAACATTCCCAAGATTCGCAGTTTCATAAATTATAAGCTTCAGACCAAAGGAGATATTTTGGAATACTTACATGTAGGTCTACAGCAGTTACCAGGGTGGTTCTCTTTTTCTCTCCAATCCTAGTATTTGCTTCTACTTTCATTCCTGGCAGTGGAGTTCTGCCTTAGTGCAGAGTTCATCTCTTTATCCACTTTTATATTTTACACTCTCTGCTTATAATCTGCTTTAGGTTCACCATGAAGAAAAATCCCAGAAAAGAAAAAGGAGCCAAAAGGATCAAGGAAAGCAAAAAAAGTTCAAGGCAGACAACATAGCTGCTGCTAAAGAAAGTTTTGTGACTATTGAGCCATTGATGATTGAGGTTTGTGTTAAAATGTTTGATTTTGTATGCATCTCTCTTCAGGGCTATGTAAAAATGGCATGTTCTTCCTCACTAAGGTAAAGACAGAAATGTCTTTACCATCCTGTTATCAATGACTTGTCAAGATAACCACAGTATGCTATTCTTACTGCTTTCACAGGCACTCTGTGAGGGGATGCTGCTCCTTGGCTGTGTAAAAGAGGTCAGTGACTACGAGCTAGTCGTAAGTTTGCCCAATGGACTTTCAGGATTTGTGCCAGTCACACAGATCAGTGATGCCTACAGCAAATTGCTGAGCAAGCAGGTGGCCCAAGGAGAACTTCTTGAGGTAATACCTTGGACTGTGTCTGTGACTGTGCCTGGGAGCTAGGGATTGTTAATAGTACTTCAGAACCAACCGTGAAGTCTTGCTTAGGGTCTTGGTTTGTGGTGTCTTGCTGCTGACTTGAATTTGATTGCGTGCAGTGCCTTAGCTGTGGCTAAATAATCCTTGAACTTTATAGACAGCCTGTTGAACATGAAAAGATTTGTGTTGCCTGTCTGCTGCTGGAGCTAAATACTGATTCCTGACTGTAGGCAATGATGGAAAGAAGTTAGGGAAGTGGTTGGAAAATGATGTGAGGGTGCAAGTGTTTCTGAGGGGCATGGCAGGTAGTACAGTGCTTGCAGTTTAACTGTGTGTTGATTAATGGAACATGCTGCTGTGTAGTGCTGATGCTCATGGAGAGAGCAAAGCTGAGCTTAAAACCTCTGATCCTGGTTTCACTGGTGTTAACATTAGCAAAGAAGCAGTACA
>JANHGB010027639.1:0-11901 GCA_026283785.1 Coracopsis vasa | reverse complement strand
TGCTCTAGTGGAAGGTGTCCCTGCCCATGGCAGGGGTTGGAACTGGATGAGCTTTAAGGTCCCTTCCAACCCAAACCCCTCTTTGATTCTTGGTATTTTCTTCAAAAGTCTGAATCATCGCAATAATGTTTTTATTTTTCTCATGCCACTAATACCCAGATGAAACATGCAGTCAGATTTTCAAGTAATGTGGCTGTGAAAATGTCCCATACTGGTGTCAAATACCAAAATGTGCCATAAGCAAAAGTGAGATGCAATGGTTTTGTATTTGCAGCTCTTCAAAGTCTACTAGAACTGAATTTCTACTGTGTTAGGTATTGGATAAAGCCTATGGTCAAGTTGGAGAATTTATACAAGTTAAACTGTGTATGTACAGTTGCTCATCTGTCTCACAGAACTAACTTCTTCTGTACCACGCTAGGGTTTGTGGGCACTGTCAGATAAACCCTGAGAGACTGCAGACCCATTTTCAGTCTACTTATAAATCTGCCTCACAGTCTAGAGATTGTTATCCACATACAAGCATGACAAGGACTGTAATCTAATCCAGGAAACAGAAGAATATTCCTTCATACTCTATTTAAATCTTCACAGCAACAAATGAAAGCAAGGGTGTCACACTTGTTTCAGACAATTTAGAGCTTGCACAGAATTTAATCTCTTGCTTCAGTTGAATATTTACAACAATAAAAGGTCCAGCCATGCACAGTTAATTCATGTTACAATTGCACTTACAGAAAGCAAGCAGCAATCAGTATCTCATGTAGACACTGATTTTGATTATACTTAATCAATGGTGATGCTAATAACTTGCTTATATAAATTAATTTCTTTCCAATTACATCTTAATTGCTAGTCTGTCTATATCAGAAAGGTCTAGAAATTGCACAACAAGAACTTATATATGTTTTTGTCTAACACTGATGTGAGCTTTGACACCATTAAGTGCTGGTCTGCATGCTGCAGACTGGAGGGAGAACGGAGATCAAATGCAATAATTAATTATGTGCATTTGAAATTGAATAGGAGAAAAACATTTTAAGACCACGCTTGCTGAGTTTATACATTAACAGCAGCTTGTCGCATTAATTTGGTTTCTCAATGATGCTTTCCAATTGCTTTTTCACTACATGAGGAGAAGGGACATCTTCTGCCAGGGTTAATACTCTTGTGGAGATGCTGAACTAATTTTAAATGTGTCTATTCTCCTACCTGCAGACGGTGATCTCTTTGTTATCTTCTTCCTTGCTTGATAATCCCATGGAGGATTGAATAAACTCAGCCATTCAAAGGAATAGCAGCAGCAGTGCTGGCCTAATACATTCACAAACCCACCAGGACTCAGGGTAAGGCGGGGAGGGTGTATAAATAAGCAAATAAAAAGCCACCTGAGCTTCATTTGCAGAACAATGTAGCAGGAGCTTCTCCAGGAGCCAAGTCAACAAATGAATTGACAGAAGTTTAGCCTCTTGTTGGGCATTATTCACACTTCTTCATTAAGTTGCTCCCTGGACACCTCCGCAAACCTTGACTGTGACTTTCTCTTTGATCTTCTGTGCCCAAATCACCTGCTTCAATGTAATCCTGGAAACCATTCAAGAAGTCTGTATTCATGGACCAGACTGGACCTATTTCCATTTGAAAGGGCAGCTGGTGCAAATCATGGCTGGAGCAGCTCAGTAGGGGTGGCCATAGCTGATTTGAGCTGAGATCATGAAAGTGCAGGAAAGAAAGAGATAGGAAGGCTTGTATTGAACTAAAAATGTGTATCAGGTATCCCCACTTCAGAGGCAGGAGAAAGAGTTAAGAGATAACCTCCTCCCCCTGACTTATGCCCACTGTCACTGCTTAGCCCTGCTCTGCTTGTGCTGGCTCATGGGGAGAAACCTTTACCACAGCCTGGAGCCCTGTTTTGCTGCTTCAGTGTTAGCAAGTAAATCTGGTAATGCCTTTAGTAGAAATCAGGCAAGATAAAGTTGTTTTGCCCTGCTGCTGGTGGCATTTTCTGGATGTATTTTCAAGACTGTATCCTTCTCCCTGTACCCTGCATGTAAAGCATTTGTCAACCTCAAACTGATCCAGGGGTGTTTAAAGGCAATAGTAACAATATCTATCTACAAGTGCTTTGAATTTAGGTCTACAGCACTTGTTTAGCCAAACCACAATAACTGTTTCAAGCTTTTTACATAAATGCAATCTCTCCAGCTTCACTTCCATCTTTTACATTGCTTTGGAGCCCTACTAGTCTGACAACTTCCCTTTTTTGGAGAAATTCAATTGTAGGATAGTATTATACTGGTGTTTTTTATATTCCTGTTATTTCTTTCCCTTTTTCTTACTACACATGCATTTTGCTATTGCATGACTAGTGCCTTCTTACTGCAAGCCTCTGTGAGCGAGATTACCTAATACGGTACATTTGTCATCTGGTCTATTGAAGTAAATATAGAGGTAAGTAGTTTGCATAAGTCTGAGTGTCTAAACTTAATGCACTCTTTTGACAACATCTATATTTTTCTATACATGTGTCAAAGCAATCTTATGATTAGCTGCAGAAGAACATGCTCATTAGTGTCCCTTGGGAAGCTGCCCTGCGTTTCAATATGAGACAGCTTACTTCTCTTAACAGCTATGCTAGGAAAGGCTATTTGTTCTGAAGTATTTCAGAGGCGCTCCATTTTGCTGTTTGAATTTGGATCACTTGAGACTGCCTCAGACATGCTGGCAAAGATGCTCGAGCAAACACAGCTCAGGAGGATATTGCAAGACCAAAAGCAAGGAATCACAGCACCAAAATCCAGCTGTACACAAAATGTAAAATACCATAGAAATAAAAGCAGTGGCTGTTACTATCAGGAGCTGAACATTTCCTGTAGTAATCAGCATAGTAGAGAAAACACCGAGCTGTTCCCCTACAGCTTCCCCCCCTCCTGCCCCGTATTCACTCCAGAAGCAGGAACAGAACGAATGAATACAATTACTATGGTAATTTCCTATTTTCTAACTATATAGAGGCCATTTGGAGATCCCGGTATCATAATAGTTGGTAATTGTTGAGTTCTTAATGGCTACTGTAAGGTTGGCCCAATAATGCTACAAAAATAACTAGGCAAAGAGCATAACTGTTTAGACATTCACGGCTATTATGAGTGGCCCTTATAAAAGGAATTAGTTTACATAAGTCATATTTCATAAAGGCAAATGAAATCTCAAATATCATTATAATAATTATTTCTGCTTGATGTTTAATTACCTCATGAGCCAGCAGTGCTATAATGGACAGGTAAAGCTCTGATGATCCTGTCTTTCTCTTGCAATCTGGTTTCTAAAGGAGGACAGAAGGTTTCAGTGTTTACAGCAGCACATGATGAATTAATGTCACACTTTCCATGATTTCCAGAATGTGATTACTTGTGGCTATTCTACAAAGCACTGCTCATATCACAGAAACATGAGGTGGGCTGTGACATGAGCCCAACATCTTTTTGTTCCTGCAAATACTCCTGTTGATGTTGATTATAGCACAAATAAATGATTACTAATGTGTGAGCAAGATGACTATAATGGGAGGTCTGGAAAAAAAGGAGGAGTCCATTAAAATCATAAGGAAACAGCACTGAAAACAAAATGTATGAATATGTGAAACCGTGGTTTAAATTAAACAAAAGACTTTTTGAGTTTGGATACTTTGAAGAATAAAGGATAAATGGAAGTAGAGTGTTGGACCTGGAAAAAGGTTTTGCCACCATTTACAAAACAGTAGGTGAAATAAGATACAACCCTTCTGGTCCTATATACCAAGTGTTAAAGGACTCATCCAAAATGATGAAGATTCAGGTTCAAATCCTTCACTGCACTGACCTAAAGCAGCAATTTGACTCAAATACTCCTGTTTTTTATGAGAGTATCCCAGTCACTAGACTTAAAAGTCTTCTGCCACAGCTCTGTTCCTCTTGCTATTAGGCTTCCCAGCCTGATGGCTAAGCACTCAGGAACAGAGGAGTGCACTTTGGTTCCATCTCTGTTCAAATTAAGAGTATCTAACTCAGCTATTATCCTCCAGGCCAAAGTATCCAGTCATGGTCACAACCTCACACTAAGACATAAGCCAAAATAGATGATGAATTCCCTACTCCCCACCCTGATACTGTTATTAAAACAGAGCTTGGATGATGCTTAACAGACCTACCTATTATGGCGTGGGAGCTAGCTCTATTATTAACTGTGTAAAATCCTCATTCCAGGCAGCTGAGAATGTGCACGAGCACCAAGAAAAGCAAAAACTGATGCTGGGGGACTGCAGACATTGATTTGTTGTGATCCTGTTTTAAAAAGAAAGAGAAATGAAGCACAGGAGTTCTCGAGCAGGAGAGCATGAAGGTTAAGTGTCAGAGGAAGCAACAGCAGAAATAAAGTATCCCTCAAGTTTTCTGTCCTAATACTGGGGGAAACAACAATGTTAAGGCTCATTAACACACTGTATGAGTCTAGTGGTATTTGCAAAATGCCATGTGTTTCAGCCTCATGTAAAGATGGAATATGGTATGTACGTATGTCTGCCTTTCAAAACCCTGCCCTGAAGCCCACTGATCTGTGGAAGAACCACACTGCTGGCAAGAAGGGGGAAGATGCTCTCCCTATGCAACAAACTGCTTGAAAAACCAAATAGACTCTATTTGATGCTATTCTATGCTGCTCAATTACCCAGACCTAGGAGGAAACAACCTGTTTATGCAGAATTTCTCCTTGCAACTGGCTGGTATTTTAACAATAGAAGGCTCTGATTTCAATACCATCAGAATTCTCCCAGGCTGCAGGTGGATCTAAGCTGCAGAAATAGAGCCAGGTTTCATTTTAGTCTGAAGTATCAAAACTGCTGACAATTAAACTGAATTGTATGAATAAGCTCCTTAACAGAATGCACCGCTGGGCTTTCATCCAGCCTAGTGCTGGCAGGAAAAGGGAAATCTATATGCAGAGTGTCTGTCAACGTCCCGTAACCTGGGAGAAGGGGGCTTTATCACAGTTTATTAGAAACATGTAAGGATCCCAATCTGCCTGCCTTTCCAGGCAAACTTTGGTTTTCTTTTTCATGAAGTGTTGCATTAATAGTGCTTATCCTCAACAACCTCCTTTTCCCTTGCCTCATTTTCTTAAAGGGAAATTTCTAGGTGTAATTATTGGATTTGGCTCTACCTGCCCTAACAACAGACATGAGAAGTCTGAACAAAAAAGGCCCAGTATTTTTCTGTCTGGAGCTATCCTTTCCGAAATATTGATGTTTTGATTCCTCTAGGGTGGCTTCTTTATTTGCTGTTTCTAATGCAACTGGTGTCTAACTGTATCTGCCTCTGCATAAGGCTTGCAGGAAGCAAAGATGTTTTGGGGGCCCAGGGGTCAGTTGTTTTCTATTTCATTTCTCTTTGGTTTAATTTCACTTTATTTTCCTTTATTCTATCACTTATGGAGATCTGAAGGCAACTACTCAGGTTGAATAAACTCAAATAATGTTACCAATAACTGGATATAGCCTTAGCATGGACTTCTGTAACACCATAGACCAGCCTATTTTCATGCTACATAAAGTAGGCTGAAGGAAGGGACAGCTGACTAACATGGCATTGTGAAGCTTGTCCCTTGAGCCAACAGTTTCTGGCTCCATGTTTTTTCCTATGCTCTGATTTTGTCACATTCTTACAATTACTAACAGGACAAGTTCAAACCCCAGAGCAAATGCTGCAAGACTGCACAGGACTTTAGAAGTAGATTCTTGTGTTCGTCAGTGATTTGTTTCTAACAAGCACTGTCATGGTGATAAATGTTCAAAATATGTCTTTAATGTCTGTGAACTGTGGCAGAGCTGTACACCTTTCCATCCCAATAAAGCATCTCAGAGCCCTCACCCTAGAAGACAGAGATCTTGATTGGAATATGGAATAAAATAGTGTCCAGGGAAGAGTTCGTGGATCCAAGAGACTGCTTGGATACTGTGGGCTCTATAGAGAGAATTAAATACTCCAGAGAGAATAGAATACATTCCAAAGCAAACCAAAAAATCACAAAGTTGAAACTTGAAGCCTTTAACCCAGGACACAGAGTGGTCAGTGACAAAGCACACAAAAATGCAAACCAAGTAAAGGAACCACTGCTGAAGCAAGGTATGAGACATGTAGATACTTATAACTAATTTATTTCCATTATATGGGTGCAGTAAGGAGTAGAATATAAGTAGCTGGGGACAGCTTACAACCATGTTACTGCACTGGCACAGGTAACAGGATCTAGAGGCAAATAGACCCACCAACCCTTCAGTGGAGCAAAACAACTCTGTTACAAGATACAGGAGCAGAAGCCAAAGCCTAAACAACAACAAACTATAAAAGCTGTCAGAGCCCCCATACCTGAAAAGAAAGTTGGCTCATTCCTGGTTTGGGAACCCAGAACCATGTCCCTTCTATTCAGAAGTCATGTTTCTCATCTCAAGTCTGACTCCACCACAGAGCAGCTTTCCTAGGGTGGGTTTATCTTCTCTTTGCTTTGCATTCGTGTGGTTTATATGATATTTTAGTAAGCTTTCAGCTTTATTTAAATGTGTTTGAGAACAAATCTAAAAAACCTAAATTGATTAATGAGGATTTATGGCATTTTAATTATGGAGTGTGGTTTTGAATGATTTAAAGGCTGATAAGAGCTTGAAGCAACCCAAGATTCTGCGAGGAAATGAGAAACATGACATTTTAAAAAGGAAACCAATTTTCCCCAACTTAAACTGTTGCTCATATAAACCAAGTGATAAATATATTCTGTGACTGTAACGCTACAGAGGACTGCTTACGAAAATATGATTAGCGGTGCAATTTTCTTAGGTTTCAGCTTCTTTCTTTTCTTTGCTGGTGTTAATGCAGGAAAAATCAACATCCTTCCTCCTCAGCCACCCATCTTTCTCAGTGAAAATAAACCAACAAATCAATCTGCAGGATAGCTCGGGGATGTCCTGATAAAACTCTGCTGCACAAATTGAACTCAGGAAAGCAGTGAGGTATAGAATTAAATGTATCTATAGAAAGGGTAAGGAAATTTGAACATGGCTATGATCCCAAGACTACGCCTCAGCTAGTGCCACAGTTTGGTTTGCATCAACATCCACAGTTTCTAACAGAAACAAAGGCCAAGAGATGTTACAACACGATCTAGCTCGTCTGCTCCAAAGACCACCCCTCCATCATTTGGCAGTCAGAGGGGCATCAAAGGGGGCAAACATGTTTAAGACACAAAATCTTACTTTTGGATAACTTCTGGGTGGTCACAAACATCATCGACAGAAGGAGCAATAGAAGGACCACCAATGAAATTTATCTTGAGCTGCAGAAGACAGCAGAAAACTTAGCTACCCATCAACACATCTGTTTGTACTGGGACTGCGTGGGATTTGCAGAGTACCTAATGACTTTGCAACACTTCTATACAACAGTGATCTACTCCAAAAGCTTTGTAGTTTTGTTGTTAGAAAACACCCAAATTAGCACTGTTAAATTTCAAGTTAATCATAGAAAAATAATCTGGCTTGCCCCATCTAGATATCAGAGATGTGGGAAATTTGAGTTTATTCTTGTGTAAGTAAAGGAAAAAGGAATGTATTCATTGGCATTCTTCTTGAACAAATAATGTGTATAGCACTTCACAAAGGCTCTAGATAAAAGTAAGATTATTTCATTTATTGGTAATAATGGGAAGGAAAATGCAAGAGAAGCACTTGCTTGTGTGTGGTAAGATGCCATTGTGTGTGGTAAGATGCCATTGTGAGTAAAGTATTAGTTTCTTGGAGTTTGGCAGGCATTTATTACAGAACTACCTTCTTCTGAGTGCTATTTCCAACAAAACATGACAGCCAGTAACATATATAAAGTGCCACAAAACTGGAACGTTGGAAACTCTTTTGGCAGCGTCTCCATTAAGGCTCATTAAACTCAGTCCCTGCATGTGGAAGAAAAACAGCAGACCTAACTCTCCTCCAGCATAGTGCATTGTCTCCTTGACTTTGTGTCTTCTCACAGAATCAGCTGCTGCTGAGAGCAACAAGAGACCCAAAATATAGCACAGGAAGATCCTTTTAAGTCTTTTTTGGGGTTTATTTTAACGTTTCCCTTTGCCATTGCTTTTCTTTCATAGCACACTCCTGAAGAAACAACAGTATAACTTCCCTCATGCTTAGTTTCTAATGCGCATTCAATCTCTCTGCATTCAAACGGTAATAGATTGTTAAAGGTACACCTTCACCACCAGGTGCCTGGTATGTATTATACCTCTTCATTACACTGGTGAGTGAACTGTATCTGATTTTTTTTCTATTAATCTCTAGCTTTTCAGAAGTGGTGGCACACGTCGTCATTTCAAGCTCCCAGCTGATGACTCATTCTGTTACTCCCAAGATCATACAGAGCAAGGCAAGAGGTTGTCTAGCTCTACAGCTTTGCTGGATAAAACACCATGTTACACCAGAGCTTTGTGAGGATTCAGAGGAGGAAGCTATTGCCAAGGATGAAGCTTCATTAAGACACAAAGGTGGCAGCTGAAATGGAACCAATGGTAAGTCCCTTTACCTGCATTCACCTGCCCTGTGGCATCCCAGCACACAGGTATTGAAATTACAGTGTAAATAAGTTGGGTTTCATCCTAGGATCTCTAATGTGTGATGTGTTACAGCTCTCTAACTTGTCATGGGAATACAGGAAGCCCAAGGAAAGCTGCTGAGGATGTAGCTGCAGCTCATCTGGACCAAGGCAGCCCAGAAGGGGATTGATGCAATGAAGCTTTATCAGCTTGGCCACCCCATGGCCCACATCTTTTGTCCAGCTCCTCCTAGAAGTCACACACAATTTACCATGACACACAGCTGAGCTGAGCTACTCTTATTGCTCAGTGAACCTCTGCAGATGGAGGGATGAAGCACCACTCTTGTGCCTGCCAAACTGCTCTGGTATGACCCTGAAACTAAAGTCTTTTACAGCTTTCTTCCCCCCCAAAGAACTCCTTAAAAAGAACATCCCAAGATAAAAATGGAAAATGAAAATTAGTAAAGGTGATAACTACAGTACTGGGGACTGTAACTTAGAAAAGGATCTCAGAAATAGGGGGGTTGAGCATGACATGCAGAAGAAATCTATGCTCGTTTAAACAGAAGCCATTATAAATGTGAGACTGCATATAGATGATATATTTCAAGTGTCTTGGACCCTGAGAGATGACTGAGCACTGCACACTACCAGGTGTGCAGAGAAAATTAAAGAAAATATCCCAAATGGAAGACAGGAGCAGCAGAAAAGTTCCAGCAGAGCTGGAATGATCTGACAATATGGAAGACAACTAGAAGGGATTTATGTAGCGCTTTGTGAATGCAGCAATGCTGTAAGCGGAAGGGAAGACAGAGTAGACACATGTCTGACAGGAACAGGTCCTTACAGACTCAGAGTATAAGTTACTTTGAAGTCCTGATCCAGACTTGCTGTTCGCTAAAATACAGAGCATTAAGAGGAAACAGGGAACTTGAATGTTTAAAGCTTTAGAGTCTAGAGACAGAACAGAGGCAATTTGTAAAAGCACAGAAAGACACACAAAACTTACTGTTGAAAGAGCTTTGGTGTGTTGAATGGTTATAATTACTTGGATTTTGAGTTTAATCATTTTTGTTTGTTAAGCTAACTTCTGGCTGGGAACAGGAAGATACACTGTAGGGCTGAAGAGGTTCAGTTTCCAAGATAGAAGTATGGAGAGACTTCCAAAGATCAATTTCATTTAGGCACAGACAATTCAAACTGACTGACAGGATAAAAAGTCTCTTTCAATCACTTTTGGCCCTGGTGGTAGGTGAGTACTATATAATTAGCATCAAGTTGGCAACTCTCCTTAGAACATTTAACAAGAGAAAAACACTCCCTCCCCTGTGATCTCTTTTCCTAGCCAAAGCCTGCGCTGCTCGTCCTGGTTCCCCCCAGGTTGCTGGAGAAGTAGTTTCGCTTCCTACATCTTCATGTCTTTCCTATCCAGATCATGGGAGTGTTGTCTTCTCTGTCATATGCAGCCTACATTGGAATAGGTAACTTCTGCCTGCCCAGGCAGCGATACACGACAGATCTCTCTATAAAGCTGTGCATTATGCAGCTGCCTGGAGCATTCACTTATGGTTCTTGGACAGCAACCAGCTCTGCCAGATGACAATCATCTATCACTTTGTGCGTGTCTTCAGGAAAGAACTGAGAAAAACACGATCTTGAGTATTTTGGTAAAGAAACCACATGATAAACAAAATCTCTGAGGCTGCACACAATATAATCTGGCAGCAGCAACTCCACACACCAGGCTCCAAACTTCATCTGGAGGAGCCTGCATTCTGAAAACAAATCTGGGGAGAGATACTATACCCTGGAACTCCCCCAAAATCCAGAATAAAGAGTGAAGTTACCAGGAAAACAATCTGGTTTGCTTTCTTCAAGCCTGGGCATAACGTAAGATATCTACAGTATCACAGCACTTCCAGCCAGCAGGAAGAGTGAACAAAAAAATCAATTCCCTAATCTTTGCTTGGTGAAATAAATACATATTTTAAAATAGATTTTCCCAATAACACTGCAGCTGGTGTATATTTTTGTAGTGCTCCAGTCACAAACCATTTCCAAAGGGAAAACGATAATGTGACAAACTGGATTTCTGGTATTGGAATGTATCTGGCTGGGAGAAATGGGTAAATCAATGAACTAGCAAAAATTCTGTGTATGAATAGCCAGAAATTGCCTACAGAAAAGCACTCCTGGATGTGCTGGTTCTCGCAGTAGCCCAGTCACCATGGCAGCTTCCAGTCTGCAGTAGGGGAGGTGAGGGGTGGGAAGGGTTATGTCTGTATAGAAGTTACTGCAGCATACACTGGGATGTGGATTTACAGCGTGCTGTCTTCTCCATAGTAACTTAACAGTCTGCCTGCACACAGGCTTTAATCCCACAGTTTTGTCTGAGGCAATCTCAGTCATCTTACTCAACAGTATAAAGAAGGGGTGAGCTACATTGCATTTACCAGGAGGTTACAAGCAGGTAGAAGGGCACTTACAGCAGGGTAGCTAACAAATGGCAGGTCTGCACCCTTGCTCGTGCACAGTGACACTTCCACGTGCTCAGCCTTCCTAGAAAAAGACAAAACCTTTTCCCTACGTATACTGCTAATCACAGTAACTGGAAGATACCATCGTGAATGCTGAACTAGCAAAAGCCCTGAGCTGGCCACGTGAACATCCCCTAATGTTCAATTAAGATAAGGCTTAGCATATTGTTCAGTCGGCAATGGACTTTCTTTTGCTGGATTGAAGCTTTTGAGATCAATAGAAAAAAAACCAGTATTAATATAGTATATCATTTCAGTTACACTGGAGCCCTATTAAACATCTGCTCTTCACTCAGCCCTTGTGCTTAATTGCTGTCTGCCCAAGCACGTCATTTCTTGAAATCCTTTTATCCTCTTTTATTTCTCCGTAACACTGTTGACTGAAAGAGTCTGTCTGACACTTATCACATGAGATTGTTGTGCCAGTTAGCAGTGAGGTGGCTATAGCACATGGACAGGGAGGTAGATTTTGTATAGGGCTGGCTGCTGCGGGATGGGACCCACAGCCCTGTAAGAAGAGGAGATGGTTGAGCCATGGACAGGTATTGAAATGAGCAAGGCTTTGAGACAAGCACCACTAAGGGCTGGGGTGGGGCTTCATCAGATACACAGAAACTTTCCATGAATTCTGGTGTTACTTTGGGAAAATCACAGAACAGTTTGGGTTGAAGGGAGCTTAAAGCCCATCCAGTTCCAACCCCTGCCACGGGCAGGGACACCTTCCACTAGAGCAGGTTGCTCCAAGCCCCTGT
>JANHGB010027635.1:0-19655 GCA_026283785.1 Coracopsis vasa | reverse complement strand
CTGCCTTACACTGTGTGGTGGGTGCAGGGGACTCAGCTCGGGTCTTCTGGCTCCTGAGCACTGGTTCATGCCCAGCTCCACCTGGCTCATTGCAGGCTACTGCTGCTGCTGTCCAAGCCAACAGCCTCAAGCAACCCAAACATGACTCTCTTACACTTGAGTCACGTCAAGGTAAATAGGCCTATTAAGATCAAGAAGCATTTTGACTGAGTAGGCAGGTAGTAAAACTGAGATTAAGGGCTTAAGAATTAGCTCCATAATTTATATTTGGGAGACGATATCAAAAGCTGTCATATATAACAAAGACAAATCTTCATGTAGCACTACACAATAATAATTTCACAGAACTATTGGCATTGATAGTAATTGAATTCAGTTGGATAATTGATTTGACTTAATAGAAGATCAGCCCCCGTATCTATATTACTCACAGAAAATTGTAGTAAAAGAAAAAAAAATTAAAGCAAGAGTCTTCGGTAGCAAATGAACATCTCTCCACTGAATTCTACAGAATTAAACTCTCATCTGCAACCCGTAATCCAAAGGTGTGTCTTTGAAATGCAGTCAGAGAGATCTGTATCAGCCCTTCTTTTACAGTATGTCATTGGAAATGCTTTCTGGGGCATCGGAGCTGCACGAACTGGCAATTTGTTAAGTTGAAATGTGACATTTCAGAAGAAGGCTGGAGTGATCTCAGACCAAAACAAACACAAAATCTGAATCCTGCTTTTATCCCAGCAGCCATCTGGCAAGAAAACTCCAGTGAAAAATTGAAGTTAGTGGCAAAATTGTACTGTGACAATTACACATGACTCTAATAGCAGGGAAGCACAGTAAACAGGCAGCTTTCTCTCACCTTGCTCATTCAGAAAAACAATCCCAAACACCTCACTCAGGCTAGAGGTGTGGCAGGCTCATTCAGCTGCCTACAAATGATTTAGTAGCAGAGGAACCAATGCTACTGAACATTCAGAACTCCAAACTCCAATCAAACTAAAACACCTTCCAAAGCAGCAGAGTGAACACTGCTGTTACCTTGTCTTAGTTTGGTAAGACCAGGCACAGATTTGCTGGAGTAAGGCAATGGAGGAGCTAAAAAACCCAAAAAATCCTCCCAGATTAGGGCTTCCTGGTGCCATATGCACACCTCTGGCCTTGATATGAGGGAACGCCTGCAGACCCCCGACCTAACAGCACATTAGCAGGCGCTTTACTAACCCGCTGTGAAATAGCAGAAATATCACAAGCTCCATTTTTCCTATTAGTGGAGCTATCCGCCTTCTGCAGTGTGGTATCTACATTTTTGTAAGCTTGTTTCATTCACTCAGTTCCTAAATCAGCAAAATTTAGAGATCTTCAACATCTCTCTGTGGTAAGTGAAGTTTCTTTTACTACTGTGAAGAAGGGAGGAGGTCAAGAAAGCTTGGGAAAAATTGTTAGTATGATCTGTAACATGAATTTGGCAGAAAAGAAATTGAGAACATTTCTTTGGAAAACAATCAAAGGGCAAAGTTTTCCTCTTGGAGCTGCATGGTAATTTATGACTTAACACTCCAAAGAAACTTGCTACTCCGATGATTACAATAGCAAAATATTCACTGTCTGCCTGACAGACCAAAGACGGTCATTTTTCCTCCCTTTGTCAGTATCTCTCTATTCAGGCAGGGCCACATGTGTGTCCCTCGACACATAGATAAAGGTTGAATGATGCATCTCTGCTCAGGAGCATTATAATGTAAGTTAGATATGGCACAAAATGACATGACAAAAAGTAACAGGGCAGGTGGCAGAAATGTAGGCTCGGCGTTGCAGAGTATGACACAAGCTTTCTCTTACCTGGGTCTCAGCTTCTCCTGCCATACATGAAAGGTCAGTGTCTTCATGGTTAACCACTTATACCACCTCAACACACACAGGCTACCAATAAAACTGAGGATCCTGAGAGCCTTGGAGATGAGGAATCTTCAGCCTCCTGTATCCATTCCAGCTGGGGTCCATCAACAACACAGTACTAAAGTGTGGAACTTTCTGCCATCGAACAGTATGGTGGCCAGGAGTACAACTGAGCTCAAAATAGGACAAATTCATGGAGAAGGTGTCCTTTGATTTCAAACCACCGTTGGGTCTGAGTGCACAGTCTGGCTCCACAAGTTTCTAAAGCACTGATCAATGGAAGTGTATGCCTTCATGTGGTGAATCACCCTTGGGGTTCTCTGTTCCTATACTCTTCCCTAAGCATCTCCCTTAGCCAGTGCTAAAGAAAAGACCCTGGGACACTGGCTCTGCCCAGCCATATTTCTTATGCTATAACCAATATAACCACAAGAATAGACATAAGAATAGACAAAAAAATTGTCTTGTATTGAGCTTAAAAGATGTAAGATTTAAATTTTAAGAACATATTGTATAAGACATCTTCAGAAAGGGTTAAAAAGAGCTAAATGAAAACTTAAATATTCACATAGACCAAGTCAGGGGAGGGAGGCGAAATCCTGAGGCCTTCTTTGCAGTCACTGGAGGAACTGGCTTATCTATATGGTGCTTCAGAGCACACTGCAGAGGCTTCTACTATGAATCACTATACATATCAGCATCCCAAACTGATACAGCTCCAGTAGCTTTTTCTAGCAAAGAAGAGTACCATACCCATTTTAGGTGAATAGCTTTCATGGATCATTCTTTCTTGTAGCCTCTAAACAATTTCCTCCTCTTAGGCCATAGGACTTCCCTCTAACTCCCCTTGGCCGGGGTGCTTGTAGCAACTCACTTTTTCCTTTTTTGTTCTTTGAATCATCTGCATAAACATTCAAAATACATACAACTGCTAGCAAGCCTAGGCAACATTGTGAGTGCAGAACTCCACACGAACAAAATCTCACGTTTAATGCAGTCTTTGGTGCGTCAGTGACAGCACAGGCTTTATAGAAGTGCTACTATGTAAAAAGTCAGGTTGTTTCTGCCCTGGAAATATTTTACATTCTGTTCTTTTGCAGCATTACTAATTTTGAGTTCTGTTTAATGCTTTACATCTGAATGGGACTCTCAATTACATGAGTCACTGCAACTATACTTTGATTTTTCTTTTTCTTTTTTTTTTTGTCACGTACATGTAATCTGAACCCATAATTGCTGGAGCCCAATGCCTGCTCTGCACACCCAAAATGCCACAACAAAATGGCCTCAAATGTTACGTTCAGTTTTGAGTTGCTCATGGCATGCAACGCTGCCTTGCGTGCTTTGTCATTACTGTTACTTCCTGGTGAACCACGGCAGAGAAGTGGAGGTGATTTCACCTTGAACACACCCCCTCCCTAGACTGCAGCCTACAGAACTATGTGGCTGCATGTTGTGGCAGAGGCAGGTATAACACCAGGCTAAGATGAGGAAGGGCGGAGAGGAAAGAGAGGGGGTTAATCGTCCAGTTACCTGCAGTGTATCTCGCTGCTGCTTGCCATGCCATACTGCCTGGTGCAAACATCCCTTTCACACAAGTGAATCTGTAAATGTTAGCTATGAATAGTTTACCAGCCTTGCTATCTTACCTGTCACATTCGCAGTCCACCACCAATATGTGCAAGCAGCAGATGAGAGGTTAAAGCCCACGCTGGCACCCTTTCTTCTGAGCAGATCTCTTCCACACACTTGCAGGTTAGTGCAGGATCAAACCTATGCTCTGGAGGACTTTCAGGGAGATTTAGATACTAAAAAGAAAATTTCACTGTGAGGGTGGTGAGGCACTGGCGCAGGCTGCCCAAGGAAACTGTGGCTGCCCCATCCCTAGAAGTGTTCTAGGCCAGATTGGACGGGACTTTGAACAACCTCGTCTAGTGGAAGGTGTCCCTGCCTATGACAGGGGGCTTGGAACTAGATGATCTTTAAGGTCACTTCCAACCCCCAAAGCTTTCTATGATTCTGTGATATGTATATCTAGATAAATGTGTTTTGGTGGTCAGCTGTAGCGTGCACTTAGAAGTCTGATTTAAAGGGTGCAATACTGACTTTGCACACATTTTGTGGTCAGGTTGGCAGTGTAGGTTATGGAAGAAAATGTATTTTTCTCACTTGTGAAAAGCTGAATTTGAAGCCTACGCAGAGTGGCTTTTCTGGGAAAGCAAATTTTCTAGGAATGCCAGTTACAATTTTAGGAAGGAAACAATGTGGTAATTTTCAAATTCAAATCAAGTTTTGGCACAGAAGAGGAAAAGCAAGGCTTGAGAAGAAAAGGTCATGGCAAAACACTATGAAACAGGTAAAAAACTGTTTTCTCTTTTTGTCTCCTTTCCCATCTTTTTTAAAGCCAGCTTCTTACTAGAAAAAATGCTTTCTATCTCTTCTAAACTTCCATCATGCTGTCAGTATAATGCAGGAAAGCACTGCCTGAAAATATAGCTTTTCTTTTGTTAGAGGATAATTACTAGTTGTTCACTGTCTCATTATAAAATCCCAGTGAAGACTAGGATTTTACCATGAAGATGCCAAAAAGCATCAATATTATAATATTATACCTTACACAGGAAAAAAATATGTCCTCTGTCCCCTGGATAAACCACCACTTCTCTGGCAGACAAGGTAGATCATAACACCCCTTTCCTTCCTTTCCACAAGATCTGATTTGAATTGAAAGCTCTGTAGGGTGGGAACACGTTAGGAACTACGTTAAATATGTGTATTGTAAAAAAAAATGTTACAGCAACAGTGTTGGGGGAAAAAAAAAAGGAAGAAAGAAAAAAATAGAAATCAAAGATTGGCATACGAAAGCCTCAACTATAGGTCCCAGGAATGACAGCATAATTATTTTTAGAGATGACTATAGCAGTAACTCAACATGACGCGAGAGACCTGAGAAACAGCAAGCCTGATTTAAACCAATGGAAAAGCCAGGAATGCAGAATGGAGACTGTTCTTAATGCACCATATTGCATCTGAACATTTTGTTCCTACCCATCTATCCAAAGCATGACGTTTTGCATTTCATATTAACATTCTGAAGACATTAAAGGATTCTTCAATTTGATGTTCATATGCTGTGTCAGAACACGCACTCTGACTTCTTAGAGAGATATTATGTCTACCTTTTACTCATCTTCCCTCCTTCAGTTTCCTGACTATCCTCCCCTCCCACTCCCAAAAAATCCCTAGGGCTATTTTTTATTGGTAGCATTATTTAGTTCAGCAGGAAGATAGTTACAAATACAGTTTGTGGGATTTGAACTTCACTTTGGATTTCTGCAATACCTCAGCTGTTATGCATATGTACTAAAAGACTGAATGCTAACAAATCATTGCAGCAATACTTGATGTTCATATACAATTTCTCATCTTCAAAGCACTTTAAAATTTCCCAGAGGTTCTACAAAATCTGGGAAAGGGAGGAAAAGATATGGGCAAAGCCTTTGTTTAGCATTGGTCTTATCATAAATCACAGTTAGTCCCTTTATGCTTCATGCTACAGCAGGAATGTAGTCTTCAGATTAAAGTCTGAAGTGCTAAACAATGCTGAGTTGCCAATAACACATTTTCCCTAAAAAGTATCTTAAATACTCTTTTTTTTTTTTTTTTTTTTCCATATGGACAGCTCTCTTCAGAAGCTCTGTTCTCACCTTTGAGTTCAAAACCAGGGAAACTTGTGACATTAGCATAATGTGCTGTGAGCCGATTTTATGTATCAAAAAGGACATTTTGATTTGAGAAAGTTTTGATAGCAAAAAAAACTTCCCATACTTCAAAGCAATAAACCAACAAAGAATGTAATTAGCAATCCTAACAAATTAAAAATTTTAAATATTTTTAAAAAAACTTTTTTAAAGGTAAAACTAATAATTCTGCATTAATTCCTTCAGTGTTCAAAGCAGAACAGTTAGCTTTTACTAGCTGAAAGGAAGCTGTCACTAATTTGCTGGCCAGTGCTGGAAAGAGCAATCAAGAAAACCTGGAAGTGAATCGTTACAGAGCTTTACTTCTCCCAGTCACATACTAGGGGAAGAATTTTTCTCAACACATGAGACCAAGTAAAATACTCTGCCCGCTTAAAATGTCAAACCATTGCTTTAGAAGAGCTCTGTGCCCAATGTGACCTGTGCTCTAACGAGCACACCCAGGCTATTGGCCCTCAGAAGCAGCTACTGGAATTTGCCTTCAGCTGCGGGACTGCTCCCCACTGATGAGCGTGGAGGCAGTGCCCCTTCCTGCACCAGCCAGCAGCAGCCTCTGCAAGTCAGGCAATGCCAAAAAAGACCTTTTAGGAAAATTGTTTCAAGCTATTTTCTGTTTTGACTGGGCTGAGTCAGGCTTGCAAACTTTTTCATTATCACCATAAAAAATGGGGATGAAACGAAACAAAAAACTAACTTGTTTTACTTAGTGAGAAACAAATATGAAATAGTAATGAATAAAACACTCTATTTCTCAAATATTCCACTAAACATGTAATCCAATCCAGCCCTTATACTTGAAAGCATGACTTGTATTTAACATGCTTTCTAGGCCACAGAGATCTGTGACACAACAGTTAATACAGACTACAATTTTGAAACATAAATGTTAAACCGGTTCTTCTGAGGTAATTTATTTGATTGGATTCCTTTTGAGTTTGAAACATTTCTATAGTGTCTGACAAAACATAGAAGCATTCTCAGATGAAAGGTTACATGCATTCCAGAAAATTTTCCACTGAAATCTAAAGGAACTCTGCTTGGGAATACTGTAAAAGTGCAAACTCTTCATTTATGCAATTTTAATATAGTGGAAATACAAGACGTGTAAGATATTAAATTAAAGCTTAGGAAGCAATTTAAAATGAAATAACATACATATTATTAATGAATAACTACAGTGAAAAGCGTAATTACATGTTAACTAAATTAATTTATTATAGCTGCAGTGCCTCAAAATGAGATTTTCTCTCTGTGTATCCTTCTTCTAGCAAGGTTTCATGAAAAACACAGGTGTAAAGCAGAAACTGTTAGTTATATTTCACAACTGGAAAAAGGAAAGAGAATGAAACTACAGTAATTTTCTTATTTTTCCTTTTAGATTAGGATTTCTTTTCAGAAATTAACTGAACTTCAACATGTTTTAATTATGCATCCTTCTGTTTATAATCTTCTACTTAAGTCTGAACTAAACAACACCACTGGCAGAACACAGTAAATCTGAGGAACTGGGATGAACTATTTCTAGGTAAATGTTAACAGAGCCATTTTCCTTTACACAAAAATAATTACGTTCCGGCAGGGGGCCAGTCTCCTCTGCATGCCATCCCCTACTGTCCAATTCTGTGAAATTCAACATCACCTTTCTTATCTGGCTATTCAGGACTTTTTAATTTTTCTGTACTTGAAGTATAAGCTGCTTCTTGCATTTGCAGCTTTTCATTTATGTCTGCCTGTAAAGAAAATCAGAAGAATAATACTGGTTATGATGGAGCTATCTTAGGCTGCACATTGTCTTTGTGGTTTTGACACACTGTAGTGCAGTAAGACAGACATTATCCTACACACCTTCCTGTTTTGCAGACATAACGGTGTTTCAGCCTGTACTTACGTGATAACACTTTATCATATTACTGTGCACAATTCTGACGCATGGTATGACTGCCATGAACAGGAAGTGATCTGGAACAGCCATTTCTCATGTAATCTTGTTTTGGGAGATAGGCTAATTTGCCTGTATTTTCAAACAGCCTTTACCAATAAACACCAAATCAGAAAAACTGCTTTGGGATTTGGTTGTTGCCACTGTTTTCCTTTGTTGCAGATGTTTGTTCTCTAGTGTAATACATTTTATTGAAACATTGCTGGGATTAGAAAGCATTACTGAAAATGAACAATAAAAAACCATATTTCTGTGATGTTGCTTGTCTGTCTTAATTACAAACACAATTATGAATGTGCATCTGATTCTGGAACTCCAGACTGTTGTAGACATTGAGCGCTTAATTTACAGTATAACATTTGTGGGGAAGGTACGAGGGTTGTGACATTTTTTAGTGAAATCTTTGGCAGTGATAATGCGTACCAATCTTTAATTCTACAGCATTTGGAAATGTGGGATCACTGGGAAAAAGGCCACAAATACTGGGGCTTTATGGGGAATTTATGTATATTTCTCAATATCAGAATTCATCACTGCAAAAATATACGATAAATGGAAGGACTACTATGACAATCTTTCCAAGAGTCACAAAGTTTTGTTTAAACAACTGAAACAGGCTCATAGGTCCTTCATAGACTCTGCATAAACTGTTCCAAAATTCAGAGTTGCATTCTTAGTGGGCTTCATGTAATTTTGATAAAGTGAGCTGATTTGGTGCAGAAAAGCTTGCAGTAACTTGCCATTTTAGGAACTTTTTGGCTTGCCGGTCCTAGAAATCCCCACTAGTGCTATCCTGCAACCCATCAACACACAACGACAGCTAAAATGTTTTCAAAGTTCTCAGTAGCTCAGATTAGCATCAAAAAGCTGGAATTTCTGCCTCAACTTTTTATTTTTGGGGACGGCCTTCACCATATTCAATCCATCCTCAAGTATCAATAAATATGTCCCTATCCCTTCATATTACATGCATATTTCGTTGCTTTGCTGTGGAACACTATCCTTCCATGCCAATTCTCTCCCAGCCAATCCAGCTGCCTTTCTTCTCCAGTTTTTACATCCCTCTGTCTCAGATTCTACCTTCAGTGAAAATCAGCTGCCACCATGCTTCATTATGGTTGCTATTGTGATTACTGTCAGCACTGTGGCATCAGACTAAAAGTTATTTTCTATGCTCAACCAGAGCAACAGCTGCCTTGTGCTCCCTGGAGAAATAATGCAGATTGTGAATTCACAGTTCACTCATAACAACAAAACGGTGAGTCTGACCATGTATCAGGTAAAAATCTACTTATAAGATTACCTCAAAGGTCAAGAAACTGAGAAATCAGGTGAAAAAGATACATTGGTGGAAGACTTACAAAAATAAAATTTAAAAAAAAAAAGCATTTTTCTCATCTGTGCAGTTTTTGTAAAGGAAAAAAGCTCATAGCATTGAAGCTAATGAAATCAAGGTCAAGTGAAAACTAGGCACTTAATTTTTTCTGTAGGTAGGGATAGGAACAAGACAATATAGGCAAGGTTCCCTCCTGTTTCTAAAGACACGTTGAAATGGAATACAAAATCAAATAGGTAGATCAAATGATGGCATCACTATTCTAATTATTATTCTAATAATCCCCAATTATACACAACCCATGTAAAACAATTAATTAATATCACACTATTTTCAGGTAATATTAGATATTTAGAATCATAGAATGGTTTGGATTGGAAAGGACCTTAAGATCATCTAGTTCCAACCATCTAGTTCCAACCCCCCGGCCACGGGCAGGGACACCTCACACTAAACCATGTCACCCAACGCTCTCTGTCCAACCTGGCCTTGAACACCGCCAGGGATGGAGTATTCATCAGTTCCCTGGGCAACCCATTCCAGTGCCTCACCACCTGCACAAGAAAGCACTTCTTCCTTATATCCAATCTAAACTTTCTCTGTTTAAGTTTTAACCCATTGAGGCCTGTCCTATCACTACAGTCCCTAATGAAGAGTCCCTCCCCAGTACCCCTATAGGCCCCCTTCAGATACTGGAAGGCTGCTATGAGGTCTCCATGTAGCCTTCTCTTCTCCAGGCTGAACAGCCCCAACTTTCTCATCCTGCCTTCATATGGGAGGTGCTCCAGCCCCCTGATCATCCTCTTGGCCTTCCTCTGAACTTCCTTTTGCTCTGCTTATACAAAGTCATGCACTAGTCACAGGTACTGTGAAAAGAGCAAACTCCAAGGCTCTCATGATGTTGCAGTGGATCACTCAAGGTGTTGCTGCACAGAGCTGCAAAACATCATTAGGAAATACATTCAACAGGCCTGTTTTAAATGAGCAATTGCAGGGAAGTTCTCTGCTCATGCTGTTGTAAATACCTTTAGCTACCAGGGAACCAGATTTACAGGAAAAACAGGTTGCTGTGGCTTTCAGCCTTACCATGCCTGATACTCGTGTAAATATAGTTTCTAGTGCTTATAGAGGAATCATCTGTGATAAGAAAGCCCATTTATTATTCCAGAACTGCTGAACATTGTTAATTCCTGTTACTGGGAAGAACCCTATCCTGAAGGTGAAGTTCAGATAGGGAAGAGACCAAGATAAGGCTGAATTTGCTTTAATTCCTGTTGTTCAGTTGTGACAAATGGTTGAGGCTGTGTCATAGCACAGGCTGCTCTTCCAGAGCAAAGATGCTCTTAGGAGCCGTGAAGGACTGAAAGGCTGATGTTTTGTTTGTGGCAGTAACAGAAGTCTGAAGTTTTCTCTTGTAGATACAAAATTAATTGGGGTTATATTGAGGACATATTAATGTATGCATGGACATATTGGCAAGCCATCTAAAACTTAATCTTGCATCCTTTTCTTTGCTTACACTGACTGCACTTCATAAGTATAGCTAATCTGCATGAAGCATTTTTTAGCCTCAGGGTGGCTCAGCTCAGAAGCAATGATCTTATAATAATACTTTTGATCTCTGCCCTAGTAGCTTCCTAGCCTTTGTGTTTGGGGGTTGTTGTCTGTCTTTTTTGCCTTCCCCTCCCCCTTTTTAATATGCAGTTATTGGCAAAACCCCATACTGCAGTCAGTTTGTTAGTGAATTCCACTGCATATTCAGTAGGTTGCTTCATTAGGATACAACACTTATTCCATGTTTAATCATGTGCTGCTTTTCTCTTATCTCTTACTGTAACAGCAGATAAGCATATATCATAGATGTGTGTCTGTGATCTGTGTGTTTTAATATAAAAATGCAATCGGATTAGGAGACAAAGGGAACACAAATGTGCCTGCGCTTGTTCTTATAGAAGTGGCAAAAGTAGTTCATTGTGTTTCAGTGCAAAATAAGCTGCTTATGAATTAGTATTCTGAAGAATATTGTGTCTCAGCTTCATGTAGGCAGGAATGTCTTCCATTTTTGCAATCCTTGCCTTACTCTAAAGAAGAAAACCTAAAATGGTGCAAAATTCCAATGTTTCAGTGAAGAATAGTTACTAACGAGCACCAGGTTTTGGGTTTTGTCATCAAAGCTAAATCCATTCTATTGTGAACTTGATTTTTGTGTCTTGGATTCCTGACTGATGGCTTTCTATGTGACTTATGTTGTTGCAGACAGTATCTTGTTATCTTGAGAACTTCTGACAGAATTAAACAGAAACCAAATAAAATTGCTTCTGTCAGGGGGGTGATTTAATTGGAGAAATCTCGGCAACTAAGGTAAACCTGAGGCATTGCAATGCTTTCTTTTTTGGCAAAATAAATGATGGCCTGTGATGGACACAAGCAAAGCAAATTCTGTCAGTATCTCCTGGCCCATTATATGTTGTTAGATTGGCCTGAAGAATAGAGAAAGGAATTTTCAAAGGAATTTGAAAATATTTTCAGGCTATGGACCCTATTTACTTTGTGTGGGCCTTCTAGGTATTGAAGGTCCTTTCAAATGTTAATCTGAATTGCAGTTTCAGGAGACCTTGTGTTCTTGATCTCCTGGATGCTTTATCAATTAGTATTAATTAACTGCTTTATCTTTTTTTCTTTTTAGATAGTAAATTTCTCCTTAAGGATAATCTTGTTCCTGAGTCTTATTTTTTGATTAAAGTCTGATAAACTATGATTCCGTGATTCTAAATTGCAAATATTTCTGGCCATGTCTCTCCATCACTCCCATCAAGAAAGTGGGAGATTCCAGGAATCCCTCTTTCTCCCTGTCTTTCTGTAATGTCTTGCATAGTAATAGTTCCTCCTTGCTTCCCTGGAATTCACTGACTTGTTTTTTTCCCATTGATGTATTTGCCATATGAAATACTTATAGAATATAAAATAGAGATGTACTATTAGAAAGGTACTTATTTTTTTTCCCCCATCTAAAATTAAAGAAATATATCCAATAAATCCATGGAATCACTAAGTGCTACAAACATCAGATTCGTATGTTCTCTCAATTCCTTTCTTCTAGTCTAGGAGTACAGGACTATCAATATATTTGTAAAGGATCTGTAATGATGTTTACCACCTTTCCAAAGTGTTTTGTGACCTCCTGATGCAAAGTGCAATAAAACATCTTGGTGTTATTAGTCAGATTGCAACAGGAAGGATTTTGTTCAGAGATGTCAGACAGGTTTAGCACCAGTTGTTTCCCTCAGCTCAGCAGCTGAAATGCCCTTCTGTCAGACTTCAGCTACTGCTGACAGGTGGGAATGTACTCAACATTTTAAATGAAGCATTAAACTGCTGTAATACCTTTTCACTGAGGAATATCCTGATAATTCACTCACTCAGTAGAAGATCTACATCCAAGGTTTATATTTCCAATGATGTGACACATCAAAAGCATTCTGGCTTTTGTCAATATCAGGTGTAAAAGAATACAAAGCAGAAGTTTGCAGCTCCAGAAGTTGTGGATGGGTGCAGCCTCCAGGACAAAGAGGACAGAATTTGTTTAGTCAGACCTTATGGAAGAATATCTTAGCAGCCTAAGAAGCATTTAAGCTAATACACATTTTGTTTCCAAGTGCTTCCTTTTTAAACTCCTGTTTCTTGTGCCTCTTGTTTAATCTTGCTGTAATGTAGTTTTGTGGACTGTGGAGCTGTAAAAAGCCCAACAGAATTTTGGTGTTTAAAGGAAAAAAATCTTTCTGAACTGTCTGTTATTTTCCAACTCTTCAAGAATCTAGTCTGAAGAGTTTTAAAGGTTGTGTGACATCTTGGTATCAATAGCTAATTGAGGCTTCTCAGACTTTTAAGTGGGAAATGCTTTTTGCCATTTGGCTCCTTCCAACATCTCTACTTCGGCAGATGACTTTACTTGCTTTCTAATAATCTTTTAAAGACAATATTGCTACTGAAGCTGATGCAATTGGGGAAAATGTCAAAAAATAGTCAGCAGGCTTGATGACTCAAGTGACTTTTCTGAGATCTGCACTGTTTACTAACTTGATTTCCCATAGTACGTTTTGCTCTCTTTTCCATTCCCATGCTCTTGTTTTCCTTTTCCATAGTTAAACAGTGTACCTTTTTCTGAATTCCAAATTACCCCCAGGATCCATTTCTTATTTCTTTCTCAGTTTTCTGTGATATTTATTCCTACACTTGCACATGGATCTTCTTAATACCACGAGCCACCTATGAAGTATAATTTTGCACCAGGTAGCTGTTAACATCTAATGATTGATGCCCTTCTTGTTCAAGCCAATTGCACTCCTCTTCTCTCAAAGCAGCCAGAAAGTAAAATGATCAATAGGAGTCATGGTTCTTCCGGTGTCCCTTTTATCATACCTGGTGTTCATGAACAGTTTGTGTTATTTTTCTTACTGCTGGATGGTGGGGGTTTTCTTCCCCCTAAAGCAAAAGCAATGTGAAATACAGCTGTAAGTTATCAAGTCTAGTGGATCACAGTTGTCCACTGAATGGCAGTGCTTTGGGCACCTTTTATTCTACTAAGACTTATAAAAACCCTGCACAGATGCAGGTGCAACTGATTTCTTTTTCAACCAACAGACTCAAGCACACTGAATTGCAACTCTTATCTTCCAGATGTGAACAGAATGTGTCATAAGAGCTAGAAGTTAGCTTTTTAGGTCCAAGTGTGTAATGCAGAATACAACCATGTTCTCAAAGACAATGTACATAGCTGATGTTTTTCAAAGCCTGCCTTTCGCTACAGTTATAATAAACATCTGCCTGGATTGCTGCATTGGATTTAGTTAACCCTTGGTGATTGAAGTTTGTGCTTCCAAATAAAAAATTATTAATAACTGAATTTAATTATTAAAATAAACTTGGTAATTGACTTAATAAAATTATAAGAATTGATAACACGGCATTGGAAGGGCTGAAAAGAGAACTGTGTTTTCAACAAATAAAGAAGTTTTTACTTTGAAGTCAGTGTCACAAATTGTGCCTTTGATCAAGAAGATGAGCAAATGCCAAGCAGGGAAATAGAGTTTTCAGTGATAGCACACAGCAAGTGAGTATAAAGGCTTATATTAATTGCTGGAAATTGGCCAAAATAGCACAAAGCTAACAACCTTTGTGCTAAGAGTGTTAATGTCATCCTAATTCTAGGAGAGTTAATGTCATCAACCAACTTCTGAAGACCACACTTGCATCTGATTTCACAATAAAATTGCTGCTGTTTCCTCTCTAGTGGTCATTAGGCAGTTGGTTTTCTTTACTGGTTTGCAAGAGATCTGCACCCTGTCAAATCTGAACTGAGTTAGGTTTCAGCTGAAAGTGGGTTATTTCCCTAATTATGTTCATAATTCTATTTCCATTTTGAAAAGGCATTATTTTTTCAGTATCCTGGAGATGCTGATATTTACTTAAGGCGAATGGGAATGAATACACTAAAGTGCAGACAGGGTGTTTCTGCATTGCTTATGCTTTACTGTAATAGCTGTAATGCAAGAGAATGCCTGAAAAACTGTCTCAGGCAATCTCAGTTAAAATACCCAAGACAGGTTTCTGGTTTTGAAAGTGCTATTTGCATGCTCTCTCCTAAAGGTACTGATATTAATGAATTTCAATCCTGTCTCTATTTTGAAGTATAAACTAGACAATAAACACTACTAAATACTTGTTTCTCAAAGATTAATAAAGTTGAGCTGTGTATATAAAGGCAACAATGAGCCAGGCAGGGCATTACATTGGTATTTATGTTTATAAACAGAAGGAGAAAAAAACCCTGTTGAGTCAAGCAACAGAGTATCAGTGTGTCAGCCTATTATTGCTGCAAAAAATAAGTGAAGTGTGCGGATTCCTTTGGAAAATTTAGTTTGCTTCACCTGTTCTCCTTCAGAATCATAGAATACCAGGCTGGAAGGGATTGTCTGGTCCAAGCTTTCTAGGCAAACTATGTTCCAGCACCCTGCCCAGCCCAGTCTTAAAGAATGCCCAATATTGGGGAATCCACCACTTCACTGGGAGATTATTCCAATGGCCGATTATTCTCAGTGTGGAAAATTTCCCTCTAGTGTCCAAGCAGAATCTCCCCAGGAGTAACTTGTGCCCATCACCCCTTTTCTATTCCACGTGACTCCTTGTAAAAGGGAGTCTCCATCTTCTTTGTAGCCACCCTTTATCTACTGGAGCATGGTGATAAGGTCACCCCTGAGCATTCCTTTCTCAAGGCTGAACAAGCCCAGCCCTTCCAGACTTTCCTCAATCCTTGGAACATCTTTGCGGCTCTTCTCTGGACCCTCTTCCAGCCTGTCCATGTCTTTTGTGTGTAGTGGGGACCAAAACTGACCACCGTATTCCAGGTGCGGCCTCACAAATGCTGGTGATGCCCTTGTTGATATAATCCAGCATTCTATTGGCTTTCTTTGCTGCTGCAGCAGCACACTGTTCACTCTTATTGAGCTGGCTGTCCACCAGGACCCCTAGGTCCCTTTTCCCAGAACTGCTTCCCAGCTGGGTAGATCCCAGCCTGTGCTTCACTCCTGGATTGTGTTTACTAAGGTTCAAGACCTTGCAAGTCCTAGTTGAACTCTATGAGATTCCTGTTAGCCCGTTCTTCCCTTCCAACTCTAACCATTCTATGATTATATCCAGGTCTTCCTGCAGGGCTGGCTGTCCCTTCAAAAGTGTCCACTTCCCCAACCAGTTTTGTATTATTGGCAAACTTCTCCAGGGTACACTTGATCCCACCATGCAGATTGTTTATGAAGACATTGAACAGTGCTGGGCCAGTATCAATCCACTGGTGACAGGTTGCCAGTTCGAAAAGGAGACATTTACCACCACCCTCTGAGTGCAGCCGGTCAGCCAGTTCCCCATCCACTGCACACACCACTAGGAGAAGGTAGAGGAAAACTGTATTGAAGACCTTGGAGAAATCCAGGTAGACAATGTTCACTGTTAAACATTTCATGGATTGTGAATTTCCACGTTTATGCATTTGGAGGACTGTGTGCATCTGTGCTTAGAGGCTGTATCTTTCTCATTTGATGAGCTGTGTAGGCTTTTTACAATGTAGCTGCAGAGAAGCAGGATAGATATGTTTCCCAGTACAGATTTATCTTTCAGACCAAAATGACCTAGAAACTATATGTACTCGACTGGACTGTAGAGCCATTGGAAGAGTATCTATGGCTTTCCATAACTTTTCATATACTGACTTTATCACCACATCTTTTCTCATGCTTTCTGACTGAAGTGGAATGACTCAGCAGCTAGGTTCCTATGCCAGGTCATTATCTCAAACCAAGAGGGATCCAAGCCAGTTTGGAGCTACATGAAATGCGGCAGGATAGAGGAATAGCCTGAGGAAAATGCAATCTGGGCTTTGTCCCATTGCTCTCTTCCTTTCTCTCTCTCTCTCTCTCTCTCATGGTCTCTGCAATACTTTTCCTTTCATGCTTCTGATACAAGATTTCTGTAGGAAAAGTTATTTTACAAATAGCTGAGTATGAGGAGCGATGAGAATGGAAGTTGGCAGCCAGTGACTGAAGTGCACATAGGTATGTGCAGCTGGGGGAAAGAGGCACAAACTTAAAATTCTAAGGGTTATATTTGAAAACATCTTAAACCGTACTTTTTACTACCTGACAGCCTGTTTTGACTTTGTAATTCTTCAACTGGTCACACCAGACCATGCTTATACCTGCAATGTTATTTCTTCTGACAGTATGGTAATATTAGGGGTGAATTGACTAGAGTATCTGCCAGAAACCTGGTGTCACAGCATGTGTGGAGATCATCTCACCTTTTCTGGGTTTTAACTCAGTTATAGCTATCTTAATACAGATAATTCTAGCAATTGGAACCCAGGTTTTACACAAGTTATTCAATTAAGTTGAAATTGCCTGTAATGTAGTAGCATAATTGTAGCAGAGGCATAGTTGGAAGATGGTAAGTAGGTGAGCTACTAATTAAATTGTTCTGAACTTCAGTAACTTAATATTCAAAGGAGGCTGAGCCCATATAGTGGCTGCTTATTGCATTGCCACTGGGAGTTACCGAGGAAGAAACCTTAACAAAAATAGGAGCTTCCAAATGATTTTTGCTGGACTTGACTGAAATTTGGGGTTTGCTAGCATTGTTCCACTACTGTAAATACAGCATGGTGGGTCGCATCAGTCTGTGGGTGAGCTCTCTGCAGACTTCAGTAAGATCGTATGTGGGTGGATAAGTACAAAATTTTCCCAAACACTGCTAAACCCGGGGATGACGATTGTGTTTATATATAATCTTGAAAAGCCGGATTCTTTTATATTCAGGCTTTTGGGAAAAGTAGGTTTCAGCCTAATTTAAGCAGGAATACAGCTTCCTTTGATTTTCAAAGGGCTGTAAGCTACAAACTCTTTTCAATTCTTTTTTAAGAATTTCACCTGATAATAAAATGAGAGGTGTGGGTGAGGATGAAATTCATCCAATCTTGCAGTCTTACTTCTGTAGCACAGTTCAGACTGTCTTATCTTTGCTACATCAAGATTATTGACCAGGTTATTAGCATGTCCTTCCAGGCCCCTTAATACATCAAAGCAAATATTCCACTGCCCTTCTTGTTATAGCTATCCATAACGATCTAAGCAAGACTAACCCAGAGATTCCTCCCTAGATGCATGTTCTTTCCAAGCCTCTTAATTCAATCTGAATAATGATGATGATGATAATTTAGGTTATAGTATTACCCAGGGGCTATGATTGTAGTGCAGGGTTCCATTGTCCTAAGCACTGTACAGACAAGGAAAAGCTTAGATGTTGTGATATCATTGAGTTGCCTGGGCTGAAACCACTAAAAGTGAGCAGAAATTAATAGGAATCCTTGTGTATATTCAAATTGTATCTACTAATCTATCTACTATAATCAAATTATATCTACTTTTTAACTATAATCCCTTTGTAATTTCTTTAGCTATAAATGTTCATATCTCGAGGCTAAATTATAGACCAGTGCTACCTTTTTACGTGTACAGGCTGTTTCCCATTAGCACTGCATTGATGCTGTGCATCTTGCTGAGTGAGAAACACACATACAATTATACATATTTTGGAAAAAAAACCCAAACCAAACAAACAACAAAACCCTTGGTGCTAATTGAAAATAGTTCTGTCAGTAGAGTCCCTTTTAAACTAAAGAGACCTAAACAGGAACTGCCATGGTTGGCCAGTGTAGAAATTAACCCATCAACTAATATACCACCATTTACTTAATGTTTTAACAAATGTCCTTCATTTAATTTCCACACGTGTCGAACTGAGTTGATGAGTGTTACTATGCTTTCAATTAGATGGGGTTTTCAACATAATTTTCATTCTAATGGTTAGTATAAATGAGTTTTCTTAATCATGGTAAGGTGAATGCTTCATTAGGAGACTTGAGACATAGTATAGTAATGTTTGCACATTCTTGTGGAGACCCTTTGTTCACAGGGACACACATTTTCAGTTCTCACAAACTGCTGATGTCTTTTGGCCTACTCTGTGATATTGAAGACCTATGATAGGTAGACAGTCTAATACAAATTCTCCATGATTTTATTTATTATAGTTAATTTAAAGAGTATTATAGTTATTATTTAGTCATGAATTTAGTGTTCTGACACTGCCTTCTGGGAGCGCTGGTGGGGAGCATCAGGGTATACTGTAAATCTGTTTTCTGGCAATGTCTTGGAGGTTGCAGTGGCATTTAAATCTGAGAGAAGATCTTATTAATTAGCTATAAGTTATCAATTTGCTATATAAACCCAAAAGTCATTAGGGCAACACTTCATGGAATGTCCAAATGCAGAATTTACAAAGAGTCCTTATATTCTGGAAATGTTTTCTTTTTCCCTGGAATTGCCCGTTTGCTTGGGCATGCAGCATCTTTCCCTGGTTCCTTTTCCCTGTGATATGTGAGGTCTCCTGAATGACTGCTTGGACATCTATTTGACTGTGGAGAAGGAAATGATTCATTTGCTGAGGGGCATGGCAGCTACCTTGTCTTGTGGATCAGTCTGGGGCAAGAATAAGCATTTAAGGAAATATTATAAAGATGGAGAAAACAGGAAAGAACATTCTTCATATTTTTATCCCATACTCATTCCCAATTTAGCCTTTCTATGCCCTGAATTTACGAGGCAGCTCACACTTCACACTCTTTTTGCAAATATCACACCACCAGTAAAGATGGGGAAAGTGCTGGGGGCATTGGAAAACCGTGTTTTGCATTGCTAAGAGACTGATTAGCGTAGATGCAGTGCCAGAGCACATTAACCCTGTGTATTCATGCTGTATTTCATCCAGTCTCATCTATTTTTCTGAAGCATTAAGGTCATAGAGTAATAATCTACCACCCACTTGTCTTTATTGTCTTTGCTTAGCCTCGGGCTATCAGTGTCAGCCGTTCTTTTGCAGAGTTGGAAGGGTTGCAGAGGTCCCAAACGCTCATCTCACAGTTCCCAGAACTGTGGATGAGCATCAGGGTTAAAATCTGGTCCTAGAAGCAAAGCACTTTATCTATAGCTGTTTTCCAGAGGTACAAGTAAATTTGCAATTGGGGTAATTAACTTGAGATTTTTAAGTTAGAGGTATTATTTACTTTCTAAAGAGAAATAGACAAAAATCTTTCTCTCCTACAGGTAGCGTTAATTATATA
>JANHGB010027629.1:6921-18814 GCA_026283785.1 Coracopsis vasa | reverse complement strand
CAGGTGGAGTGAGGTCCTGCATGTTGGTCTTTTACTACCTTTGCAGAATACATCTTTGTATAGCCTGTGATGAAGGAATGCATTTACTGTTAGTGGTAGCCTATTGGTTTGTAACAAGAAGCCAGCTCAGTTGCACATGACAAAGGCTTTTGTGCAAGGTTCTTGGAGAAAGAATGATGCACAGAAGGTAAGTGTGCTAAGGCAGGAGGGTTGTGTGTCCACCAGGAGGCATACCAAGACAGGGCTCCATTTTCCTCACAGACCTGAACGCGATGCACGTACCAGCAGTGGAGGGAGGCGAAAGTTTTCATCAGATTTTCACATCAGGAATTAGGAAATTGAGAGGTTTCTAGAACAAAATGAAAATGTGGAGAACTGGCAAGAAGCTGAAGTAATAAAATGCATATATGTAAAAAAAAATATATATGTCAAACTGAAAGAAGGGAGATTTAGATTAGATATTAGGAAGAAGTTATTTACTTTGAGGGTGGTGAGGCACTGGCACAGGTTGCCCAAGGAAGCTGTGGCTGCCCCATCCCTGGCAGTGTTCAAGGACAGGTTGGATGGGGCTTGGAGCAACCTGGTCTAGTGGAAGGTGTCCCTACCCATGGCAGGGGGTTGGAACTAGATGATCTTTAAGCTCCCTTCCAACCCAAACCATTCTATGATTCTATCTTCTCTGGTCAAAGGCCATAATTTCAAATAAATGTTGCTGATGTTCAGCGTCATTGGAAGTCATAATTGATATCACTGAAAATAAAAATACTAATCAAAGTGTAAAGCAATACTAGGGCTCAACTTCTTAAGGTACACATCAGCAGGTGTCTAAGATGCCAAATTAGATACTTCCATGTACATGTGAAAAAGGACAAAGTTTCAATGCTACAAACATTTATGCATGTGAATGATCATATCTGTTATATATTAAAATTATAAAAGCAATTGCAAAACCAGCTACAGGCTGGGACTCCATGGGAATCCAGGTTGTAATAAGCTTATCAGCAGTGCTTCTCTGACAGTGTAATTGGAGTTAAAAACAATGATCCTTCTCCCTGACACCCTAGGAACATGTATATCAGATCAGGAATATGAACAGTGGTGTTTTCAAGGGTGCTAAATTTTGTAATTTTTTTAAGTATTGTAGTCAAAGCCTTCTTTTCTGTCATTTCAAAATCAGGTAATCAGCTAGGAATTGAAAACCTAAACCCAAGGAAGCACAAAGTTATTTTCCCAAGCTTGAAGAGAAACCTGAATATAAGAGCATGGAAAGGAAATAGAGAACCCCAAACTATTACTAAGGCCTTGTGAGTGGAGTTTTTTTTAATGCCAGCCTCATGACTTTCTGGGAACTGATTTATTGAAAGCCTTGGTTTGGCAATTCTGTGCTTGGCTAGCTTGGGCTTGACCCAAGTCCTCTTTTCTCTTGGCAGCACTTAAAACAGCTGAGATGTAGCCTATGCTCCTTCGCCATCCAAGATTGCTGTGTGCAGTCAAGAACCCTTCAGCACGGGAAATGAACAGTAACCCCAGGCTGTGGGCCCTGCTGGCGGTGTGGGCTGTGAGGCTGGGGTGAGGAGCTGAGGGTGTGATCTGTTTCCCTGGAACCAGCTTCTATGTGGGTTTAGTGCAGCTGACACACTCCAACTGGTGTAGAAATACTGTTTTACTTTTAAACTGCGCTGTAACCCAGCTGCTGGAAACTCGGTTGTGTAGAGAGAACTCGTCTGATATTTCCAGTTCTTCAGCATTTACAGGAGCTGCTGCTGCAATCCAAACAGAGGCAGTGTTCGGCCATCTCCTACAGCAGGTCATGTCCTGCTGGAACAGCGCAATGCACCAAGCATTTTCCTGAGGGTTCCGCAATCTCAGCAGTAAGGCAGCAATAAAACAATGTGTCCAATGTATTCCATTGGCTTTGCCCGTCGGCTCTTATTTCAAGGCAGAGCACTCACTCTGCTGGCGTGTATGTATCGTATGTATCATATAGAGGTTTCTCTTGCACTGCTCTTAGGGCTCTGAGCCAAACTGCTGGCACAAAGCTGGAGTTAGTAACCCACAGCAGTACCACTGTCGTTCCAAACTGCTGAGGTAGTGCTCTACCCTATTACTTTTCTTACACGCTTCTGTTTTCTAT
Source organism: Coracopsis vasa (assembly GCA_026283785.1). Classification (NCBI taxonomy): domain Eukaryota; kingdom Metazoa; phylum Chordata; class Aves; order Psittaciformes; family Psittacidae; genus Coracopsis; species Coracopsis vasa. The sequence goes on along the minus strand of JANHGB010027629.1, from coordinate 16,680 downwards.
ATAGAAACAGAAGTTGCAGAATCGTGCAGCTCTCAATTTCTAAACCAGGCCAAATTCCTTGTTTTAAACCGGCACAGCTCTGAAGTTAGCACTGAGTGCTGCATTACACCAACGCAGAGCTGGGCTAACCACCATAATGCAGAAGCCTGTCCAAGACAAGTATATGAATGTCTAGCTCCAGTGTTTATGCCCTTTATGTTTATTAAGGATGAGACTGTTTTTAGTAACCTTAAAAGCAAATGTCTTTGTAACATCCGGGTCTCACTGACTTGTGCCCAGCTGAGATGTCAGGACGGGTGTTTGTTGCACTTGATAGCTTGTATCTGTAGACGGGTGTCTTACTAATATGGAAGAAACTTGAACTCTTCAGTTATATAATGGAGAAGTAAATGATTTTCCAGAATTATTTGTTTATCAGAGGAAAGTGGGGATGTGAAGGCTGTTTCCTGAGCCACCATTGTTGTAGTCACTGCAGACCTGCTTGTGTCTTTGCCATTTGCTAGCTGGGACATCCAATTAATTAGACTGAACTTGCTTCCTTTTCTATCTACCCATCCTGGGTTAGTAGTTTAGAGGGTGTGTATGAAAGACAGAAGCTCCTGGCACTGGAAGCATATGAATAGTCTTATTCAGAAGACTAGTCTCACTGCATGAAAGACCAAGATGTCATCACACAAAAGATAAAGCAAAAATACTTGGGGTTTTACATCTGTAATATTATGGAACATTCAAATTCTTCTGAAGCAAAAATCCTTCAATTCAAACACAAGGTCACTAAGTTCCATGCTTTTATTTGAGTATATTATATTTTTATAGAAGCACAACAGAAGTTAGCGGTTGTAACAGCCTCCCCCTGTACATCAGAGCACAACCTGAATCAGGTTGTACCTGTCCCTCATGCAGATGTTAGCCTCTCAAGCAGCCCATGTGACACCTGCAGAAATGCTAATGGGCAGTCCATGGGTATCCTCTCTGTACACTGATGCAGTGTGGTGACCCCCAGACTCTGGGGTGTGCTTGCTTCCTCTCAGATCCCCCACTTTAGCAGGTGGCTTGACATTGCACGGCACAGGGTTTATGCCTGACAAGGCTGCATCTATTCTACAGGAAGAGTGTGGAGCATCCCTCAAAAGGCAGCTGAGATACACCCACTCAGACTAGATATGAAACCAGAATTACCCACAACCTTTTCTGCAGTATCATTTTCTCAAGTGCATCTTCCTCTGCTTCACAAGAAGAAAACAGCTGGGGAAATCCTGTGTTCTCTTCCCAGATTTTTGCTTGAAGCTCTGACGTCTTGTGTAAAGAAATGTAATGGTCCCAGCTTATTTTAAGGTAAAGAATATCTTGTAATTCATCTTTGCTTGATTTGATGAATTATCTTTCTTGTCGCATAGATTTGTTAATGGCTTTGCCTACTGTATAGGAAAAATACCAGTCCAGTGGCTCAGCTTTTATGGAATCTGGAAAAATGTAAACTGCCTGTTCTGCAAACCAAAATGCATATGAACAGTTCTTTGAATAAGATTATCAGGACTACTAATGAGACTCATAGATCTTGTGAGACGAGCTTTACTCTATATTTTATTTTGCTGCAATAGAATGTAGCGAGACTTTGAGTAATAGATTACATTACTTACTTACACAAATGTTTTCATAACTGATTTCTGAATATATAAAGACACAGATTAGCAGGTTGAGTATCTTAAACTGGTGAAAAATGTTAGCAATTAAACATTTCTTCCAAGGATTTTTAAAATGTGATGAGAAGCAAACTATATCTGGTTATACTAACATATTGAAGAAGGCCTGAACCTTCTTTATAGCATTGCTCTGAAGGCTCTAGTCTTGTTGAAGAAATTTCAGCAGCAGTTCTCATCCGGCAAAGTGAAGAAGTCAACCAGAACGTGCCTACATCTCTGTGCAGGCGACAATGCAGCTGCTGGTTTTACTCACAGTATCTGGATTAAAAGCCCTTGTGCGGACTTTGGGTGTATCTTCATTTTTCTTGTAAAACTACCTTAACAAAACAGCCTCCCTTGCTATGTTTTCCAGGATATGGTGTTTCACTGTTATCATACAACTGCTAATGAAAAAGACATGTAAGCAGAAATGTATTCTGCTCTGCCAGCATTAGCAGTAATAGTGGACTATGCTACTATTGAAAGAGAAGCAAGTTACAGTAAAAGCTGGATTCTCCCATACAGAGTTTTATAATAGGACTGCTGCCATCAGATTTTGTATATGTGGGAGATTAAACATCAAAATGAGCCTTTGCAAATACTGTGAACTTTAAAGAATCTTGGGCGGAATTGTGACAGACCCTTCTACAGGGAATGGTAGTGCTTTCGAGGATCTTAATGGTTAGTGACTGCGTTTTAAGTTAGAAATTTTAATTGCTAAGCAGAGCTATAAAGAGGAATCTAATTCACCATTTTCATGGTCTGTTGCATTTGCAAACAAGGTTTTCTGAGCCCAAATAGTTGTACAATAACACCTGAAATGGATCTCTGTAGAAGTGAATTTCCCAAAAGCTTAAGTTGCCTAGAAGAAATGACTTCCTACAGTAACAAAGGATTTTCTGAACAGTTGTGTAACATGTATTTCTTACATTCTCCTAAACGGGAACTGAAAATTGACCTTTCAGAAAGAGGGAGTTTGGAGCAATTACTTTCTCTTCAGTAGTCTCTTTGAAACTTTGCTTTACAGAATTAAACCTTAGAGACTCCTTCCCCTGTTTTTCCTCAAGGCAAGTATAGTTTGATCACTGACATGGTCTCTCTGTGGGCTAAACCTAGTTTTATTTCTAAGAAAACGTTGAGCTCACTGGAGCCTGTAACTTGCCATACTGCATTATGTTCATTTAGCCCACTTGTATACCTCTAGCTGTTGTCAATTCCCAGTGCTTCTGAGAAGATGTGTAAACTCAGATGTATTTTCAACAGAATTGGGGTGATGGAGACTTCATTGTAATTGCTAACTTGTTTAAACTTTGTGTTTCCAACTGTTTTTGGTTTTTTTTTGAATACCTCTTATATGAATAACAAGAATACCCAGAAATACAGTAAGTCAGGACAAGAGACTACTGCCCTCCCTCTTGGGCTCTTGCTGTGTGTTTTGACTTCAATAACATCCTGGAGCAGTGAGTTCCAGTCTATTTTGTTCTTTGATGAAGAGACAACTCTTGGTTTCAAATATATGAGTTGTCAGCTATGCAGTCTGCCTCCTCTGGTACTACAAGACTAAGAAAATGAAAGCTCACAAACCATGTTCTCTATTCTATTTTTATGTTTGCAAGCCTTTTGCTAGATCTTGACCCAGAATTTCTAGGGAATATTTACTAAAAAGTGACCTGAACAATACTGTACTTCCCATTTACAAACTGCTTTCCAAAACAGAATTTAGAAAGGAGGAAAGTAAAGGAAGGAAAATGGGACAGCAACCACACTTTCCCTAAAGGACAGTAGTTTAGAGTTATCTTGTGGTTTCTTAGGGCAGATGACAGCTACTTACCTCCTTAGGTAGTACATTATTCACTGGTACTTAGTGTCAAGTACAGTGGATTGACCACCTGCCTCAATTTAGGCTGTTGCATGCTGAAGTGTCACCATGTAATTTGGGCTAGTTGCTCCCAGTCCCTGCTGTCCTTTCCTACTGACCATCCTGCTGGCTGCTTATTAGTCACTCAGTGATTTTGTGCTTTTTCATAGGAGATCACATATAAATAATCCTAGTTGTTACAGGCCTTTCTGTTCACCTTCTAGGAGCTGCTGCAATGACAGGCTGAAAGGGAGGTTTTACATTAAGATGACTGCTAGCCCCAAGCACATTTACGCTGAGTTAGTTTGCCCAGGCTTTTCACGCATTACTGTCATTGCATCACTCTTTCAAATTTATACCATGGTGGCTGACGTGTTAACATAATGTAATAAATAAGAAATATAATAATAATATAATAAAACATAAACTTCCACAGAAGGCTTCAAGCCTGCTTATTCATTTCTGTTCAGCTCCTTTTCTATTCACAAGATGCCAACGGGGCACTCACCCCCTCTGGTTTTCCATTCCTTAAAGTATTCAGGAAAGGGTTGGGGTCTTTTGTTTAGCTTAGTTTTGGTTTGGTTGGTTGGTGGTTTTTTCTCCTAAGCCCCAGGCTTGCATATTTGGATCTCTTCTTATTTACTTCATTTCTTCTGCAAAAAGTTCTAATTCAGTTAGAGGCCTTTTTTTCATGTCCCTTCAGTGTCTCCAAATGTCTCCTAGTCCTGCAGTCTTTTAGGCTGCAACAGTCAGAGCTGTACAGAGATTTCAGCTGAGGATATATGATCTGTACAGATATGAATCTTAAACATTTTGTTGATCATAGCCACATACTCTCTATATTGATAGCTCTGTCTTTTTCTGGAAACAATAGTGTTAACATATAATGTGGAAGATTAATTTTTTATCTTCTCTCTACCTTGTGCAGACTTCATTTGCCATTGTGTTCCCTGTATGCCAACACTGATGAAATTCCCTCAGACTTTTGTAGATTGACAATAGAAATGAAGTTTGCACAGCTCAGCTGAAGCAATGAAGAAAAAATTCTGAGCTGCACCTACATGATAGGAGATGAAGTAAGAAAGTAAGAAAAGGCAGATCTTCAAGCTACCAAACCTCTGTCTTCATGCAAAGCCTCAGTGGTTTTGACCGGCTCCATGCAGAAGAAAGTCCATATAGAAAAACGATGAGCAGTCAGCAGAGCAACCAGACTAACTCTCCTCTTGATCTATTAAGTGGGAGCAAGGAAAATGTTTTGTTTAAAAGAAACAAAAAATGACCAAACCAGAGTTCTTAGGAGGAGGAAAGCTTCATCTCATCTAATTAAACTCAAAAGATGAACATCTAAGCTATAGAGATGCATGCAGCAGACATGTTTGAACTACTCCCAGAACTCATTGACTCCAGGATGTAATAGAAGTTTGAACTTTCAGATGGAAAAACCAGTAACCAAACCTGCTGGTTTCAGTGTATGCTGCGAGTAGCATTTAATGCCAAGTGGTGAACTTAAAAATGTGTTATCTACAGTCTAGTCTGAACATGAGTTCAGGATATAAGTAAAAATTGTGCATTGTTTAACAAGATAAATTACTTGGACTGGTACTTCTGCCTTCATAGTGGACCTCAGGTTTGTAACTATTTTCAGCCCAGCTTTTGTCCTCCAAGTAAGTTTGTCTGCAAGTTTACTTGGTATCTTTAAAACGTATCAGCCAGCTTTAACCAAAGGCAACAAAGGCAGGGGGCTTGGAAGAAATTATTATCCTACAAATTTTACGTCAATAGCCATCAGGAAAGAAGAAAAAGACAACTGAGGTGTCCCTAGTGGGAAGGACCAGCTGAGCGATCCCGTAACGTCTGTCAACAGGGAATCCACACCAGGCAGAGCTCTCAAGTTTGCCTCAGCCTTCAGCAAAAAACTACAGCTACACCAAGTGAGTTACGGGGCTCTGTTACCAAGCACACACAACCCCAGCCAATGGAAAAACTTACCTCTTTTGTAATTTCAATTTCAGCAGCATCTGAAATTTCAAATCTGTCCTTATGTGCCATCCTTTCAATCTCTGTTTGCCACTGAACTTCATGAATGCCATGTAATATTAGCAGAATTTAGACCCTTAAAGGGACTAAGTCAAACTAATTTCCCATTTCAATTTAACCTTATTTCATTGCTTTGGTATTCTTGTAATATTCTAGGCTACCTGGTTCTTCCAATGCCTTTGAGGTACTCTTAAGGATAGCCAAAGATTGTGTCTTTTAATATTAATTCTAAAAGCAAATAAAAATTCCAAAGTCTTTCAGACCTTTTTCCTACACAGTGAAATGAAAAAGGAGCAGCCTTTACTTGAAGATATGGTACACTGAAATTCTTAGCATCCTAGAATTATCTTTCTCCCTTTCCTGCCTTGTTTTTCTTTGCTGAACTTTAATGGAGGGTGGTTTGTAAGGTAAGGTTTGATTGCAACATAACTGCTACAAGATCAGGTGCCCTCTTAAGGCTAAATTACCTCCTCGACTCAAAATTGCATCTTTGTGGGTCTGATGATGATAAAGCTTTGATATAAACCTAGTTCTGCAAATGAAATGGCAAAAATGCCTTGATACATTCCTCACTTGCTATGCTTGTGAGGTGAAAAAAAGATTCTGTGGGTGTATCCACTTCAGCAGTAGAGCTGTAGCTGGTTTTAACGACACATGCTTTTGCTAGTATCATTTCAGCCTTTTTATTCCTAAATTCATAGAATCATCATATGGTTTAGGTTGGAAAGGACCTTAAAGCTCATCCAGTTTCAACCCCCCTGCCATGGGCAGGGACACCTTCCACTAGACCATGTCACCCGAGGCTCTGTCCAACCTGTCCTTGAACATTGCCAGGTCTGGGGAAGCCACAATTTTCTTGGGCAACCTGTTTCAGAGCCTCACTGCCCTCACAGTGAAGAATTTCTTCCTAATGTCTAACCTGAATTTACCCTCTGTGAGAAGCCATTCCCCCATGTCCTGTCACTACATGCCCTGTTAAAAGGTCTCTCTCCATATTTCTTGTAGGCCCTCTTCAGGTACTGAAAGCTGCTCTAAGGTCTCCCTGGAACCTTCTCTTCTCCAGGCTGAACAATCCCAGCTCTTTCAGCCTATCTCCATAGCAGAGGTGCTCCAGCCCTCTGATCATCTTCATGGCCTCCTTTGGACTTGATTGAACAGGTCCATGTCCCTTTTGTGTTGGGGACTGCAGGTAGGGTCTCATGAGAGTGGAGCAGAGGGGAAGAATCACCTTGCTCAACCTGCTGGCCACAATTCCTTCAGAAGCCCAGAGTGCCCGTGGACTTACGACCTTGTACTCAGTACTAGCAAATTAACTCTGAAATAAGCCAGTGATTTCAGTGAAGACATAACATTTAAAATAAGAGTAACTGTATTTAATCTCTGCCTCATTACGTGTTCTTACTGGGACTTTTTTATTTGTTTGTTTGTTTCCAGCAGAGTTTTACGATTAAGAATTACAGAGAGTTTAGCTAAAACCAACTCTGGCAAAAATTGCCATCTGCTTTCTTATAACTAAAATTTTCTTCTATTTTCTTAATAGAAGTGGGTTGGAGAGACCATTGGAGAACATCCCCTTAAAATAAGTGATGGGGTGTTTCCTTTGGTTCTGCAGGCATTTTTTCATCTTGTGACGCTACTGGCATGCTTTCAAGAACGTCTCATATCTGGAAAACACAAAACTGAACATTCTACTTCAATTCTCACTCTTTTTTTCCCTAAATAAATATTACAGGAATTTCCCATTTAAAAAAAAAAGAAGCCCTAACCACTCTATTTGGCTAGAGCTGAGGGGAAAGGCTGGACTTCAGTTCTGAGGAGTTGTAGAACAGGGAGATGATATAAAGCTGAGAATGCATTTTGCTGGAAAAGTTGCAACTCTCCTTCCACAGTCTTGCTTATTCCTGCTTGTTAATAAGGAAGCAAGCAAATGCAGTATAATTAGAAGTGGTCAGGAACACAGAATACTTAAGTGACTGATTCCTAACAAAAAGCTCTACTTTTTAATATCATTTTGTTTATTCATAAAGGTGTATGGCTGTATCTCAGAACAGTGTACATGCGTCTTAGGGAAAAAACAACCAACCAACCAAAACGCAAAACAAAAGCACAAAATCATTTGGCTTGGCTCTAAAAGTTTTATATATATTGCAAGCTTTCAAACACTTGCATCCAATCACATTCCCCTTTTTTCCCCCCACAGAAACAGTCTCATCAAAAATGTTGTCAGGATTGGTGCTTTTAACTCTGCCTAGTACTTTACATCCTATTTTATTTCATTATAAATACTTAATATTATTTTGCTGAAGCGAGTACCTCCATGATTAGCAATAACTGATTTCCAATGGCAGCAACATTAACCAGCTACCGCCACATTATAACTAAAATAAATGCTGTCACTAAAAACCCAATGCTGTCAATGCAGAGCAACTTGTGCTTGTCATAATTAACTGTAACTATGAATGAGATAAAAACATTACGTGGCCAGAAGCAGTAACTACAGCTAGGTGTCAGCTGTTAGATGACAACTTGATGTATCAGTGAAGGCATGTTTGGGTAACAGGAGACAAGAGCAATGACATAAGCAGATATGTCCCATCTCGGATACGGGAAATCAGACAGCTCACCCCCACCTTAATTGCAAAGCAGCTTCATTTGTTGACTTGTCTGTTATGCAATTACCAGGAGTTATAAAAACAAATAATAAAATGATAATGGTGGTTGAAATCATAGCTGGAACATAACGACTGTGTAATACATACTCTGTGTACAAAAAAAAAAAAATGCACAAATTATTACCACAGAGATGCAAATACTGATTCACTTAAAATAAATTAAGATCCATATTTGACACTGTTAGATAAACACACTCCTCAACAACTGATTTGACTACTTGCTGTCATGTGCAGTAGTATTAAAACTTGGCCCTGATGCAGGCTTACACGACTGTGGTATCTTTGCTGTAGTACCAGCAACTAAATACCTAAGAGAGAACCAAGTATGTGTTCATAAGAGGTCATCATATGCACAAGCTGCTCAGTGGTAAAGCCTTTGGGTTTCTCACTCACCCAGTCCCTAGGCAAGTGCAACTTGTCTGCTTCTGGTGGGCAAGAGAAACGATGCTCTCCTGAAGTCTTTCACCACCTGGAATTCACTGGGCTACAGGGCAAAACTTTTGCAAACAACCTTAAGGATTTTTAGTGATAAAGGTGTCTGCTGGCCAGCCAAGGTTTAATGTCAACATTAGAGGCTAAGCCCCTTCAGCTAGGTTATTAAAACAAAGGTAGAACGGCCTGACACCCAGCCAGTTGCCAACACAGCAGTTCATTAGTAGGTTATCCTGAGCCCTGTTTTTCAGATGTTTTGATCAGGCTTTCACATGGTATTTTCCTTTCTGTTTCCTGCATGTCCCTGAAGAGGAGGGAGAATTCCCCTTCCACATAACTTTTTGCACACTAGGTCTGTCCTCCCTCATCAACAATGCTCATGCACGGGAATATCTGGCTGAAAGGTCCTGGACATGGACTCTCTTCCCTGGAGCTGAGGCTTTGGAGGTGCTGTCGACTGCAGCATCACAGTACTGAGGGGGACATAAGTGAGCTCCACACAACCATGGTGCTTCAGAAAGGAAAAGGGCAAATCCCTTCAGCATCATACCGCATTTCACCTTTTGAATTTGATCAAAGCTGAGGCTATGTATATGCATGCAGTAAAGACAACTTGGATTGTTCAGTGTTACTACTGGAACCCTTATATATTTTCATTGAAATCTGGCTTTTAATAATGCTCTAAAAAATACTTCTTGGCATTAGATACACTTACTTTTAAATGAGAGACAAATTTAACAACAGACATAAAAACTGTTACTTCAGACATTTACTGTAATTTCACCAAATATTTAAAGTATCTGTGAATTGGATTCATCTAATGACCACAAAATTCTTTCAATTCCTTTTGTTTCTAGCAAAGACTCTAAAAGGCAATCTAACATACTTGTTGTGAAAATGAGTACGATTAATACCCATTGAGGTAACATATCCTATTACTGTTATTCAAATACCAACAAAAGAATAAACAATTTGGTTTTAGACCATACAATTAGTAATACTAAAGTTACCCTGAGATAATTTTAGACTATGTAAGATCTGCTTCTGTAAACATATTAATAGATGAGTATGTGTGTGT